>VZQC01005485.1:2763550-2799664 GCA_009823505.1 Rhizomys pruinosus | reverse complement strand
ATATATATATATATATATATATAAATAAAGAACTGGAAGCAACCTAGTGTTCCTCAACTGATGAGTAGATAATGAAAATGTGGTACATCTACACAATGGAGTTCTATGAAGTGGTAGAGAAAGACATCATGAAGTTTGCAGGTAAAGTCATGTAACTAGACACCATCATGCTAAGTGAAGTAATGCAGTCCTAGAAAATCAAACTATGTATGGTGTCCCTCATTTATGGATCCTAGCACCGAACTCTTATGTGTACCTCAAACTTGATGTTACTATAGATATAACTTAAAGTTTATGTCTATAGTTAACCAAGTTATAAGATTTATGAGAAAAAAATCAATCTCTTCTTTGAAAGTACATTCAAATGTACATCAACTTGTTATCCAACATGAGACAGTAAAGTTATATTTCTCTGTGCCTGCGTGGAATGTTGCTGTTAAAAGGTGAATCCCCAAAGTTTCAGAATTAACCTATAGCTTATTTTCAGACTCTGTCATTTTATTGTGTGCCAAGTATATATATGCACATTTTGGAGTAGTATAAAATTAAAGGGAACAACAATAACAAGAAAGAAATAGAAAGAAGTATAAGAACTAAGCAACTGTTATAATCCTCAAACTAAAAATCTGTAATTATATCTTAGAACATAAATTTAAAATTCTATGTCTTTTATAATTTCTGAACATTGACTACTGACAAAACCATACTAACATGCTTTAACAATAATGTGAAATTTGTTCATGCTATAAAAACGATATTATGTATGAAACATACAAAAAGTCAATAAAAATTAATAAAAGTATTATAACCCCACCATCACTTCTTCTGTTTGTATTCACCCCTAACATACAAGGTATAGTTTTAGGTATTTTATAACACATTATGATAAAAACAAATTCCATTATAGCTGCCATTTTATGATGTTAAGAGTACTTTTGTTTTGTACCACATGTGACAATCAAGTTCTTGAGAAACATAAAGTAGGATTTTAAGTTTTCTGAGTTTTATACTCTCCTGTCTAAATATGCAAAAAACATGATTCCTTATTTAGAATATAAATATAAAGTAGCATGGTATTTGCACATAAGTTTAGTAATCTGTCATTGGGCTGGGAAGATGGCTCAATGGTTAAGAGCATTAGTTGCTCTTTCAAACGACCTGAGTTTGAGTCCCAACATCCACAATGTGGCTAACAACAATCTCTAACAGATGCTATCTTCTGATATCCACTGGTATTGCATGACATGAGTGCACTTATATCCATGCAGGCAATACAATCATACAATAAAATACAAATAAATAAAATGTTAAAAATAATCATTTATAATATTATGTAAAAGTATATATCCAAGCCGGGCATAGTGGTGCATGCCTTTAATCCTAGCACTTGGGAGGCAGAGGCAGGCGGATCTTTGTGAGTTCAAGGCCAGCCTGGTCTACAGAGTGAGTTCCAGGATAGCTGGGGCTACAGGGAGACCCTGTCTCAAAAAGACAAAAACAAAAGTATATGTCCAATCGATTTTTTGTTACTGTAAGAAATTTTGGGGCTGGAGAGATGGCTCAGTGATTAAGAGCACCGACTGCTCTTGCAGAGGACCGGGGTTTGATTCCAATTCCTGGCACCCACATGGTGGCTAAGAACCATCTTTAAGCCAAGCATGGTGGCTCACACTTTAATCCTAGCACTTGGGAGGCAGAGGCAGGTCGATCTCTGTGAGTTCAATGCCAGCCTGGGCTACAGAGCTCACTCTGTAGTTCAAGGCCAGCTGTGGCTATAGGGAGACCCTGTCTAAAAAAATAAAAGACATTTCATTTTTGGAGTTTAAAGCTGGGGCCACAGGGAGACCCTGTCTCGAAAAGACCAAAAATAAATAAATAAATAAATAAATAAATAAATAAATAAATAAATAAATAAATAAAATATATTGCCTGGGAATACTGGGAATAGACACTCGCTGTCATGTTATCAAATTGGGAAAGAATCATTCTGTGGAATCACTAAACAAATAACATTGTCTTTAATAAAAGTCAGTTTAGATGTCACTAATTCATGCCCTATGTATTCACAGCAAGGTAGCTGTAGAGACAATTCAAATGAGTATATTGTAGATGGTCGGTGTATTTCAAGGCAATTTATAATGCTACTTCTCTTTGTTTATTGTATCTTAGTAGATAACGGGCTTAGAATTTCATACACATTGTTTTTCATGTCTTTTTTAAATATATATGCTTTATTGAATTTTTGTGAATTTTATATATTTTATTCAGTTTTATATCCCTTCTTGATCTGCACTCCCATATAGCCTCTTCCCAACCAGATCTTATGCATTCTGTCATGTATGTTAAGGCCTATCATACCAAGTTTGTGTACCCAGATGTCCCTCTTAAATTCAACCACTGGAGTCTAGTCATCCTATTTATAGTCTCTCCCTTAAAGATCACTTCTTCCTTATCCAGACATAATCAGATGCCAATAGTTCTTTGGATAAGGTTGGGGCCTGCTGCCTGTTTTACCAGTTTTAAGCTGGTATTTTGTCTTAGTTTGGATTGAGTCTTGTGGATGCTGACACCATTACTCTAAGTTCCTATCAGCGAGTTCCCAGAGGCCTGGCCTGGACTCTGTTTCATAATAAGAATATATGTTAACATCAGGATTGATGACCCAGTTACAAAATGTACCTATAAAAGTGCTGGTGAAAATTAGAATGTAGCTAATATATGTATATGTGATTTTTGGAATGGTGGGTTTTGATACAGTGTCTCCTTATGTAGCTCCAGCTGGTGTGGAACTTGTGTAGATCATCGTAGGTTAGCATTGGTCTAAAAGAGATAGGCCTACCTCTACCTCCCAAGTGATGGGGTAAAGATGTGTGCAACCACACTCAGCTCACATGCCTTTATCTTTAAATATATCATTTAATTGAAGTGACCAAACTCCTATATTCCATTTCTGTCCAGCTATATATTATGGTAAAAAAAAAACTGAAATGATGGCTCTATAAAAAAAGAGATTTTTGTTAGTTTTGGTCATCTAAATCTCTGAAATATATAAGGCTGATATACTTCATGGTATAATAAATACTGCTTAATGAAAATATAAAGTGTATTTCATTATATTTCTGTTAATTTACATGATTTCTTAGGGATCATTTTAGTTCATTTATTATTATATCAGGCACATTTGACCATGCTATTGAATTCATCATGATGCTGTACAATGTCCTGTGCATGGAATGATGTGTGAGCTATTCATTAGTTCAACCTTATTCTTTTGTTTTCTCCTTGGTGGCAATATATTTGTGAGTAATAGTATTTTCTGTCATCACACTAAGAACTTACTGTATATAAGGATTTTTTCAATTATTAAAATGATGCCATGCTGGAAATAGTGGGACATGTTGCTTTATAACATCTGCCTTATATTTGGGGATTTAAATTCAAGAAGCAGAATTACCATAACAAAATTTATAAATGTTTCCTACCTCTGGTTAGATATAATAGAAAATAAAGAGTTCAAGTTTCTCCTACTGTTGGCATTAAGGTTTGTTATGAAGATTAGAAGAGACTACTTTTAGCATCTCTAGTGTTTATCCAAGTATCTTGCAAGTTCAAAAATAAATCTCAATAAGATATGAAGAACAAATCAGTTAAAATGCAGACATCACAGAAATACCAATTCTGAAAACTGTGCAATTATCAACTTTGTAGTCTTTTCTTTTACCAGTATAAACTGACCAAGAACCAGATGAGTGTAGAAAGCAGCCACAACCAACTTGAATAACCAAGCTGGTCATCTGACACTGCCTCTCTCCTGTCTGCTGCGCACATTTGGAATCAGATTCCTAGCATTGGCATTTTATTATAATCATTGTTCCTGATAAAGAATTGAGGAAAACCCTGGAGATGCACATCTTTAGTACCTTCAGTCAAGTGGCATAGGGAAGCAGATAACTGTGAGATCAAGACCAGCCTGGTCTACCTAGCACGTTCCATTCCAGATAGGTCTAGAAGGGAGAACCTGGCTCAAAAAATAAACCAACAAACAGTGAACTTCTGCTTGAAACAGTAAACTTCTGCATCAAAAATTTTAAAAGAGACTAAGAAAAGGATGAAAAACATGTTTGGCAGAAAGCATGAGCTCTGGTGGGGGAGCAAGGAAGGGGAAATGGGTCTGGATTTGCTTGGACATTTTGTATGAAATGCACAAAGCTTCAATAAAAATTGGCTTTGAAAAAAATTAGTCAACAAACAAGGAAACATGTTAAATAGAACAACTTATTCGTTTCCCTCTGTTTTTTTCTGCAGCACCTAAGCTTTATTTCTCCACTCCTTGTCTAACCTCTGTCTTCCTGTCCCAGTTAAAGTACTCCATTTTCTCCTTAATAATACCTGTCTCCTATAATCTCCTTCTTGCCCTTTACTCCTATGGCTTCTTTTATCCTTCCCTCCTCCCTTCCCAGTTGAATACCCCAATTTTTTTCCCTCATTGGTAACATCCGACACCAACTTTTCCCTCTCTTGGCTCTTTCTTTCCTTTAACTCTTGTTCATTTTGCTGGGTCCTGCAGTTATATCGGGATTTATATTTGCGTATAAAGACTTGATGCTAAGATGCACAAATTAGAGAGAACATATATTGCCTGTTTTCTGGTTTGTGTTACTCGATTTATTATAACAGTTTCTATTTACATCAATTTACCTCCAAATTCATGTTTGTCCCAGAATAGGAACCATATATTAAATCTCACTCACCCATGGCTCAGGGTCCATTAGGGGAAAAAAAGGTGAAAGGATTTTAAAAGCCAGGGTTGGTGCATGATCACAAGGAAAGAGACTTTTCCAGGCCTCCTGGAACTTGCTCATATGAGCTTACAATAACAGCATGCATTAGATCCATGCAAACTCAATCAGACAAAAATTCAGCATAGAACTGGGGAAATGAATGGCAGCCGTCAACCTTATCAGAGGATCCCCCTGACCCCCACCCCGGAATTAACACATTCTGTCATTTGTATTAGGATCAATTGTTCCAAATTACTATCCCAGGCCATTCCTCAGCTCCAGCTCATCCTCTAAGCTCCAGTCAGCCTTTCCAGAGTCCCTCTCTTAAAGAAGGCCAGGTCTTCCTTGCCCAACTGTAATCAGCCACCAACAGTTCTTCAGCTAAGATTGGGTTCTGCTACTCATTTCTGCTTGCTACATTTTTGTCTGGTTGACCTTGCATGGGTCTTGTGCATGCTCATACTGATGCTGCAGGTTCATAGTAGCTGAGTCCCAGGAGCTTGTAGGATTTATTTCTAGATGGTTTTGCAGCACCTCCATGGTGAGTGAGCCTGAATAAAAGTGGCCTGTCTGTGGATCCATACTCTCCACATTCCTAATCTGTACAGTTTGGCAATTCATGCCCTTTTGAGTTCCTGGCCTCCTGTTGCATGGGGGAGCTCCTACAGGTAGAAGACATGTATTCATATTTTAGAGTAATACAAAATTAAAGGGGGAAAATGTGAATTCCCAAACATAAAAAATAAAATGCATCATTATTTCATCAAAAAATAGGTTAATTAATGTCCTCTTGGCCACTTGTTATCTGTTGTATGAGACAAGTGTAGAGTTTGCATTGTAGATGTGTCCCTGGGGCAAAACACAGACAATGTCTATGTGTATCCAGGAAGTTTCTTTGATGACTGGTGAGAGGAATACTTGTCTGTAATATAAGGACACATATTAGCATATAGAAAAAAACCCAAGTTTCTCTACAGATATTACAGATGTAGGTTTTTCTTTAGGATTCATGACCACTCCAGCCATCTACATTTGGGTATGTTACAGTACCACATGAGTTCCCTACAATTGAGTAGGCTTTAATTCTAATAAGATAGCTATTGATTACCCACAAGATAAAAGTGCCATTACTGCCCTGATAGCAATCATTGATTGATTTTCACCCTTAGCAGCTTTCACACTATACTCTGATAATATGAGAGATAATCTTCAGAGAAGTGGCTTCCTGGTCAGGTGCAGCTTTATTTCTCCAAGTTTGCTGTTTGCAATATGTCCTGTTTTCAGCAATATAATCTTTATTTTACATTTTGGGCAGCAGTAAAAGGCTGTGGCAATACTTTTGTGTTATTTTGGGAGTCTCTTGGACTACACTGACCAACAAATTGAAGGGAGGTTTCTCATGTCTTGGACTGTGTTTCTTCTTATATTGCCTTCTCCTATTCATGGTAGAGAGATGATAGGTAGATGATAGATAGATAGATAGATAGATAGATAGATAGATAGATAGATAGATATACATAAAAGTGTGTGTGTATAATATTTGTAATTTATAGTAGGCTTTTGACCAAATCTATTTTCCTCTGCAATTTCACAATACTTAAGCATTATTTGTCTCTCTTCTCTTCCTCCTGTATTACCCTCCCACTTGTATTTAGATTTAATTATTTTGAGAAAAGTTCCCTCCAGGACACTTATCATAATGCACATTAGATTTGTCAAATGACTTTTCTGCATCTATTGAGATGATTTTTGTCTCTTAAGTCCATTTATATGATTTATTATGATTATTGACTTATGTATATATAACCATCCCTCCATCTCTGGAATGAAGCCAGCTTGTTCATGCTTAATGATTTTTCATATGTGTATCTGTATGCAGTTTATGAGTATGTTGTTGAGGAATTTTATCTCTTTTCATTATGGATATGGATATGGGCCTATGGTTTTGTTTTCTTTTTTCCTGCTTTTGTCTTTCTGTTGTCTTTTTACCTTGTTTGTTTGTTAGATACCTTCTTCTTAGGAGTTTGGGAATTATCCCACTGCTTCTATTTTATTCAATAATTTCAATAGTATTTACTATACATCTTATTTGAAGATTTGGTAAAATTCTGACTTGAATCCATCTGAGTCTGGCATATTTTCAGTTGGGATGCTTGTAATAATACTCTTCTGACTTCTTTTTTGTAATTTAATTAATTAATTAATTAATTAATTAATTAATTAATTGTCTTTTCAAGACAGGGTCTCCCTGTAGCCCCAGCTGTCATGGAACTCACTCCGTAGACCAGGCTGGCCTAGAACTCACAAAGATCCACCTGCCTCTGCCTCCCAAGTGCTAGGATTAAAGGCGTGTGCCACCATGCCTGGCAATTTTATTTATTTTTTATGTGTATGAATGTACTGTCTGCATGCAGGTTTGTGCACCTGTGTCGTGCAATGCCGTGGAGGTCAGAAGAGGGTGTCAGATTCCCCTGGAACTGGAGTTAAAGACAGTTCTCAGCCATCATGTGGGTGCTGGGATGGGGATTGAACCCAGGTCCTCTGCAAGAGCGGTCAGCACTCTTAACCACTTGGCCATCTCTCCAGCCCCTGTTCTGATTTCTTTAAATGTTATGAGACTGTTGAAACTGTTGATCTCTTCTTCATTTAACTTTGGTGGATCCATTGAATTTAGGAATTTGTACATTTCTTTTAGATTTTCAATTTTTTTCTATAACATTTTATTTAATTTGCTTTTTTGTTAATTGAGCATTTGTACATTTCATACAATGGTTCCTAATCAAATAATCTCCTCCACCATACTCCAACCTCCCATCAAAACTCATGCACTACATCATCAAATCAAGGACTATCCAGTCAAGCATTTGAATCCAGATTTCCTTCTGTGCAAATTAATCCACTGGAATCTAATTAGAACATCTAGGGATCTTAAGTAATGCATAGTCTTCCTCACCCAGTAGTAATCAGTTTTCAAGTGTTCTCAGTCCAGGACCAGTCCCCCACCTATTTCTCTTTCTCCACTCTTAGTTGTTGCCTAAGTTAGTTGGGTCCTGTGCCTGAAATATTGCCACAAGTTCACATGTGGAAATTTCTAGTAGTCTGTCATCCTGTTTCTTAAATTCATGCACAAGCTCTGGCTCTCACAATCTCTCTTCCTCCTCTTCCACAATGATCCCTGGGGGTGAGGTTTAATGTAGGCATCCTCTCTAGGGGCACACACTCTGGTGGCTCCCACTCTTTGAAACTTGACCAGTTGTGGCCTTGTGTTGCACTAGACTCTGTTATGTAAGGAATGTCACTGGTAAGAGTTGGGGGACACACTCATTTTCTCTCTGCCTGTCATTCTTGCATGTTCCATGAGTCTTATATGTAGAGATTCAGCTGTAAATTTGTCTCTTAGGATTGGACATCTTTCAGGTGTATACTCTCTGTGTCTGACCAGTTGTGGGATTCTGCAGGAGCCTTCACCTGTTGCAAAGAGAAGCTTCTTTGATGAGTTGTGTACAGAATGCTTGTCTTTAAATATAAAATTCCATATTTAATGGTAAGAAGTTGAATTTTTCTAGAGATATGGCACTGATAGTGTTTTCTCTAAGATCTACATCCTCTCCAACTCTGTGTATTTAGCAAAGTTTACATTAGTTCTCATGTGTTCACTCCCATTGAGAGGCTTCCAAGTCCAATTACATAGCTGTTTTTCCCCCAGATAACATGACCACTACTGCACCAACAGAGGTACTTTGCTGTCCAGCTCATTGTGGCTTTAGGTCTGGATTTTAGCACTGATTGATTTTCTTCCTTGGCAGTGTGCATATTATCTAGCATTATGAGTGCTAAACTTCAGGTAGAAGGCTCCAAGGTCAGTTCCTGCTCCATTACTCTAAGTCCTATTCCTGAAGTGTGTCCTGTCCTGAGTAGTAAGTTCTTATTTTCTAGTTTGATGATATAATCAAAAGCTTTGGTGATTGCTTGCATTATTTTCAGAGACTCTTGGATCAGTCTCATCAACCACTCAAAGAATTGTGTCTTCTGTCTGACACTGTGTTCCTTGTCCTGTTCACTAGTACCTGTGCACTAATATTCAGAAAGTGTACATGAATTACTCATGTGGTCTCAGGGGGATCACATTACACTCTGGGTTTCCTAGCCACCAAAGATTCAATCATATCTTCACAGTCAGGGTTAATTTTTAAATCTTTTTGTTGTTGTTGTTGTTGTTTTTTTTTTTTTTTTTTGTGGGGGGGGGGCTTTTAGAGACAGGGTCTCCCTGTAGCCCCAGCTGTCCTGGAAACCAGGATTAAAGGTGTGCGCCAACATGCCCAGCCTTTTTTTGGTCAATATTTAAATATTAATACTGGTTGAGTTTAAGTGTAGTTTATCCAAAGTGTAAGTTGTATTATATATTAAAAGAAACCTAGTCATGTACTTATCTATAAAGATATCGTCTTTATTGTACCAGGTGTACAGAGCAACTAGCCCCTCCTCCTTCCTATGGCTTTTGAGGTCAAAAACCAGCCAAATTATTGTATTAGGCTGGGTTCCCTAGAGGGACAGAATTAATGAATGTAGGGGTACATAATATAAATAAGGAATTAATAGTGTTAGTTCACACTGTTTGAGTTAAGGAATCTAACAATCATCATCTAAACCATGTGGAGACAGAGAGCCAGGCTGGCGCCCAGTCAGGAAGCCATATGCCTCAGCACTCCTATCAATCCAGCATCAAACTCCTGAAAGCCAGGTGTGATGTCAGCATTGAGGACACACATGAAGGCAAGAGGTGGAGTCAGTAAGGTGGGATGGAGATGTGGAGGGGATCTGAACACAATCAAAATGAATTGTATGAAATTCTCAAATGGATAAAAGTATTTTTTATAAACGAAAACAGACCTAAGGTAGTCAGCAAGATCTTCTTAATTCTGAGTGAATGGAATCTATCTTTGCTGTGATGTCCCCTGCCATCAAATGCTAACTCTCCTGATTATGTTTTTTTCTAAATGATAAAAAATGAATTCATACTGAATATTGTTTTGGAAATACTTTCTATTTTTTATTTTATAAGGGTAATAATACATCATATTTCTATCTGTCTAAATCTCCACATTATCTAGTGTTTCAACGAATTAGGCCATCTTTTTCTGGCTTCAGTTCTACTTCCTCTGAAGTTCTGTTATACTATGTTGAAAATACAAACCACAATCCTGTTTTTAAAACTGCGTATTTTTCATTTACCTTTGAAAATGTCACAACTAACATTGAAAGACAAAAATTAGATATTGAAACAGAATTTTACTTTTGTAAGCACTTGATAAGAATGTGGTTTTCAACCACCTTGTGAAATTTTAATGCAGTTAGGAAGAGTTTAAAAAAATAAGCCACACATCATATATTTTATTCTTTCTTGGCTGCATAATGCAGGACCAGAATCCTGTTCCTCTGCTATCAGTTAATAAAACATTTCCTGAATTATTTAACTTCCTTACAAATTCAAACCATTTTTATGTCTTTATCATTTTCTGTCAACAGTCAAATTCCAAAGGGAAACACTATTTATGTTCATGTTTGCTTTTATTTAAAACTGTTTGGTTTTAAATGGTGTAGCCTGAGCAAGTCTGTGTTTGTTCAACTCTGCCTGATGTATGTTATTATGGGCTGGCTTTGAGTAAATTGCCGTCTTGTTTGCTTAGAAAAAGAAAGATAGAGCTAATTGAATGAAAACAGCAGACGAAGAATTACAACAGTCCATTTTCTTTATTTGAAACATGTCAACACTGAAATATGAATTTGAAAGTACTATATGTAATACATAGCAAAGATTAAAATGGCTTTGGGAGATATCTTTTGTTTAAAATATGGTAATTTTCATGTAAGAAATCATATTAATTTTATGTGCCATGCACATTTACATTTTAGAAGAAGGTTGTTATTGACTTAATATTTACAGAGGCATTTTGTAGTTTTAAATCATTACATTATTACAGTTGCTTTAGTCTGTTAATGTTTTCTTCACATTAATCACACTCTTGGATAGTAGATATCTTTATCATTATAAGTCTCCACAGTTAAAAAATAATATTTTCTACCATTTATATTAAAAAATCTTAATATTATAAACTATTTTTAAGACTTCAAATCACTTAAATAATGAATTTATCAAGAAGTTGACCAACAATATATATGTATATGCTTATATACAAATTATATTCATTTTCAGTATTCATGTAATATTCCAATTTAAAAAGTCCCTAAAATAATTTCTTTATAACACTCATTTAATGAAAATTTCCATTATTTTTAATAAACTGATATAATGCAATTGTAATTTTGAAATGGAAAATTTTGAAGTATCACTACCAGTAATTCAAATTATAAATCAATATTCTACTTTATTAGGTTCCTTTACCTTTATTAAAGATAAAATCAACCAGGTCAACCATATTTTATCCATATAATGAAATTTGCAAACCCAGCGCTACCTTTTCAGTGTTCTGACTATCATCGTGAATAAGGACTGTTTTTCAAAAGACTTATTACCTGAATAATTTTTCCTCATCTTCATTTTCAGTGTCTGCATGTTCACTTTCACTAACAGATCTCTTCTAGGCTTGTATTCTGTGTGCGTTAGTTGGAAGCAGATTTAAAGCATTCTCTGATTTTTATTCACCTGATAGACGTTTCTCTGACAATTTATTTGATTTGGAGTTTACTATTTTCAAGTGGATTGTGAAGATGATTAAGAAATGAAAACTTCTTAAGGTCTATGTTAAGGGGCTGGAGAGATAGTCCAATGGTTAAGAAAGAGCTCTGACCATTCTTGCAGAGGATTAGGGGCTCAATTTTCATACTCACATGCCCGCTAAAAATCATGTGTAACTCCAGTTCTAGGGGATCTGACACCCATTTCTGACCCCCATAGGCATTGCCTGTCATGGGTGCACTTACATGAATTCAGGCAATAGACTCATACGCATAAGCTAAAAAATGAAGAAAATATTTTAAATATCTGTGTTCACCAGCATTACATTTTCCTAAGATTTGACTTGATAAAAATTGTTGGAATTATTGAGCACTTACTACTTGCAAATTAATTAAATATTTTGCATGGATTTCTAAAATTAATTCTATAAACAACCCACATAAATTAAAATTCCCATTTTATTTTTTTAATATATTTTATTTTTTATTTTTTAATTTTATTTATTTCCGTATGTGTATCAATGTACTGTCTCCATGCAGGTTTGTGCACCTGTGTCATGCAATGCCGCGGAGGTCAGAAGAGGGTGTCGGATTCCCCTGGAACTGGAGTTCTCCTTGAATTGGAGTTTCAAATGGTTCTCAGCCGCCATGTGGGTGCTGGGGATCAAACCCAGGTCCTCTGTAAGAGCAGTCGGCGCTCTTAACCGCTAGGCCATCTCTCCAGCCTCAAATTCCCATTTTAATAAATAATAACCTCTGTAATAGAGAAATATGTAATTTTTAAAGTCATATGACACGTAAGGAATCAAAGGAAAGTTTGAACTCAAATTCATCTTCTTTAGAATTTTTAAGTATTAATTGTCATAAAATGAATGGATAGTTGGTTGGACATATGTATAAACTACAGGGAGATGAGCATATCTGTACAAGTCGAAATATACATAGTTCTTAAAGGCCATTGAGCTTCTCATAATCCACTGTATTTATTGTTGTTTAGTAAAAGGAAAAGCGAAAATAGTATTTACAGAGGACGCCGGTTCGATCCCCAGCACCCACATAGCGGCTAAGAACCGTCTGAAACTCCAATTCCAGGAGAACTCCAGTTCCAGGGGAATCCGATACCCTCTTCTGACCTCCGCAGCGTTGCACGACACGGTTGCACAAACTTGCATGCAGACAGTACATTCATACACATACAGAAATAAATAAAATTAATA
This sequence comes from Rhizomys pruinosus, assembly GCA_009823505.1. Lineage (NCBI taxonomy): Eukaryota > Metazoa > Chordata > Mammalia > Rodentia > Spalacidae > Rhizomys > Rhizomys pruinosus. Next base: position 2,786,970 of record VZQC01005485.1, on the reverse strand, counting down.
AAAAAAATAAAATATGTGCAATAGTACATTTTTCTAAAATTACATTTTTAAAAATAATTTTGATTTGAACTTTCATACAATGTATTTTGATCACAAGCAAATGAGTCATGATCATGTGGGAGTGATTTCCCTACTGGCTGCAACATTTGAAATCTAATTTTCACTGTCAGTTATACCTAAGTATATGATTTGCATAAAAGAAGATACTGTTCATAAAACATGAACAATGTAACTGAAAGCTTCAAACTATTCTTTAGCATGGATTTATATTATCAGTGAAGACAGGATACAGTATTAGTGCTCAGAAAAGTCAATAGCATTTAATAGGGAGTTACAGAACCCTTCAATTGGCATAGATTGATGATAAATATTATCTATTGAAACACTTTGGAATCAAAGTGTTAAGGGAGCTTGGTTTTAACACTCAAGGGAGCTTGGTTTTAACATTCAAGGGAGATTCCCATTGATTTGGCTCTCAGGCCCTCTTAAACCACATCCAACAGAATACAGGCTGCTGGAAACTTACCTTTGGCCATGATAGGTGACTACATGACCATTCTTGTAAGAAATGTTATAAACTTAACTCACTGGATCTTCTCACAAATTCATGATTCAGAATTGTTTGGTATATTTATGCTTTACTTCAAGTATTTATTGTTATATAGTAAGTTTTCATAGTTGAAATTATTTTTAATCTATCTATTATATAGTTTTTAAACTTTTCAAAATACTTTTCTATTTAAGAAAAGAATATGTGCATGAGTATTGCTTGCATTTATTATAAAAGCACCCATCTCTTGAAATGCCCCTGGAAGTCAAGAGAGTTTATCAGATACCCTGGAGCTGGAGTAATAGAGGGTTGTTATCTGCCATGTTGGAATGAAACCTGAGTCATCTGTAAGATCAGTCAGCACTCTTAACCACTGATCCAGCCCTGCTATTATATATTCTTTTTTTTATAATTTTTTTTAATTATTTATTTTTGTATGTGTATGAATGTATTGTCTGCATGCAGGTCTGTGCACCCGTGTCGTGCAATGCCGCGGAGGTCAGAAGAGGGTCTCGGATTCCCCTGGAACTAGAGTTCTCCTGGAATTGGAGTTACAGACAGTTCTTAGCTGCCATGTGGGTGCTGGGGATCGAACCCGGGTCCTCTGCAAGAGCGTCGGTGCTCTTAACCGCTAGGCTATCTCTCCAGCCCTATATATTCTTAATGTTATATAAAAAAAATCACAATTTGTGCTACATTATGTGAGAGAAAACTGGTTTTTCATTTCCAGTAATAGTCCTAAGGTAATCAATATTTCTTAATGGAATTTCCATATTCCCTCATTACCTGTTAATAATCTTGATTCAGGAGATTATTCTGTTTCACATGTGTGTCATCATTGTCTTATAATTAATTCATTTAAAATAATACATCTAAGTGTTATTTCTAAGTACATAACTTGTTTACAAGGAAATGTGGCTATGAATTTGCTTCTAAGATATGCTCCAATTATACAAATATGTCATTGTTACATTATACATAACTAAAGCTAACCAAATAACTGGATTAGGGGAAAGGAGACAACCTACAGTCATACAAAGGACAAATACATCAGCTACGTTGTCACATGTCAAGTCCAGATCAATAAGTCTGCATGAGTCATCATAAACATCCAGCATGTCTCAGCTAAAATACATGTTTGAACATTACAGTGGCTGAGAAGAAAAGCTAACTGTACACTGGTAAAAATACATATTGATGTTTAGCATTCATGTAATTGTGTTGAGTTTTCCCGATATTGCTAAATAAGAACATAGTTTATCTTAAATTTGAAAAGCTCCACAATTGACAAAGCGTATGCCATTACTAATACAAGAAGAAAATTAAGCAATTGACATTATTTTCAACAATTATTTTCACAAAATTAGCATATCTATTTAACTAAGCATATTCAGAGTGAAACATTTTTCTATTCGGATATAACATGAAGAAAAAATTTTCTTCTTGAAGATCGTGCACATGGACAAATGAAACACATAGGGAGAACATCAGTAAAGAGGAATTAACCCTACATTGGTATATATAAAAAGGTACTGATAGCTACCAGCCAGAAGTGACCTACAAATCTCTATTTCTTTAATTTTGAACTTTTTGAGAGAAGTAGCAAAACCTTTTGGCATTTGTGCTAGAACTAAGAATCATTTTTAAGATCTATTTTGAAGAGTGAGAGATTGTTTAAGACTATAAATGTCTTTATTGGAATTATGCTCTTGCCCTCATTTATTTTAACAAGATTTGTAATGCATTCTGGCCTTTGATCTCTTAGTTTGAAACACTGCCTGTTGTTCCATTATTCCACCATCCATTTGCAGATAACAATACATCAGAACCTTATCCTTGCTACAAGAACAATGCCCTTTATTTGAGAAAGGACATTGTTTTGACAGATAAAGTAGGCATTTGATAAATTGAAACAGGTTCTGAATTATTTTCTGGAGAATGTGTGCTACATCTGTCTGCTGATTTTCCACTGTAGTAGTACTTAAATTTCTTGTCTGTGATTTATTGAGCTACAGAAAAGGTTAGGAAAATTTCATGGCTCTACTCATATAATTTGTAAGTGAATCAAATAGCGTTTGTTAATGTTTATGATACTTAAAAGGCAAAATTACTCCTAAGCACTCACTCACAATAGATCTTGTAGTGACAAGTAAAACAAAAGGATACACAAAACAGCATTATTATCTCTTCCATTAGTAAATTCTATAATGGAAAAAAGAGAGCAGTAATGTAAAACCATCATCCTAAATCAGTAATTTTAGGATATCAAATTAAGCCTTATGTTAATGATTTACTTTTGGAACAGTACAGATGCTGCCATCCATTAGTTCAATGTAAAATGCATTACCAGTGACCATTTCGGTGACTTTTAAGATTTAGGTATAATCATTATACTAACAAATGCATTAATTTACCCCCCAAATTTACTGAATTATTCCTTAATAATATGAAAGATTCACCATTTATACAGTGATTTAGGCAAAAAACAAACGTTTCATAATGGAATTAAAAACATTTAAATATTGTATCATTCAAAAACTACATATTAATTTAAACATTAATAAATTATTTTCTCTTAAATACAGTAAGAACACATGTTCAGATTAGATTAAGGTTGTTCAGGGTGGTAAGGCAATAGTAAGAAGAAATTATCAAATAAAGAATTACCACTTTCTTGTTGGAGCCTGATATCAATTCATATAATCAACAGCTTCTAAGTTGGCTGACTGACCTGTGAGATGTGATGAATCAGTGTCACCATCCATACTGTTTCCAGCAGAAGAAAGTTTACAGAAGCATGCATATAAACAAACACATACACATTGGTATTGAAGGTTGATTTATTTGAGATTTTTATTTATTTATATTTAGAGATGAACGTATTTTAGGTATCTCCAGATTCATATCTCTTCACAAAGGTTTATAGGATAACAGAAAATACATCACTACACACACACACACACACACACATATATATAAAATTTGGTTCTCAAGGACTTGAATAAGAGTGATGACTTCTTTAAAACAAAATCAAATACCTAAGAAGGACAAACCAAAATTGTCCCTTGACAAGGTCTGTGAACATAGCTTTCCTTGATAACAGCCCTAAGAAATTTACCAACTAAAGAGTACAAAAATACATAAGAGCCATAAGAGGTGTAAATGATGGTCTGCCAGTCCCTTATCTCTTAAATAGAAGGTACCTGATCAACAAAGGCTCAAGTGAGGCTCAGACTGAGCAACCAGGACAATCATAACATACTTGGGAAGATTTGTTTTAGTTGTTAAAAATGCTGTTTTAATGTCTCAATGAATAAGTAAATGGGACACTGGCGAAATGATTTGCTTTATTGTAGAATCACTAATATATAATTGATTCCAGACTGCAAACATCCAGAATATATTAACATTTTTGTCTCTGGAACAAATATTTGCACAATGTTCTGATGGGATTAAAATCTTTAAATCACTGACTGCAATTATTTTCTCTCTGCAATCAAAACTCCTGTGCAATAAGATGTAAAATAAAGCAAAAAAAATGGCCATTTTGAGAATTCTCAGATATATTCATAGCAACAAAAACATCTTTAGAGGATGTGTCTTGCCCATTTTAGTTGACAAGAATAAATAATATAAATCATCTGGGTTGTCTTGTTTAAAAAGAAACTGATTCTTCAAAACTTAATAGCATTATTAAATGTTCTGATAACTACAGGCCAGAAAACAAGAATAAAAGTGAATAGATGTATAAACCATGTTATACACTTAATGAACACTACTGGGATTCCTTCATAATACTTGACACTTGAGGTGATACTCAAATTTGTAACAATTTTCCTGAAGATCACCGTATTGAACACACATAGTGCAAATTTTCATACAATATGAATTAAAGTAAAATAATTCAGATAATGTTCAGTAAACACCTTTTTGTTATGTTTCTTTTGTTTCAAGAAAAGGAAACTTAGTATGTCATTCCTGAAATGAAAGTGATTTGAAATGCTTAATTTTTTACATGATGTCAAATTACAGTAAAATATTGCTTTAACTGGTATGACTATTTTTAACCCATTGAACATATCTATCATTATGATATTAAAACTTTGTACGGATGGACCGGTGGGTTGGCAGAGAAAAGTGTTTGCTGCTCTTCTAGATTACCTGAATTTGGTATCGGTGCTATACACACTTGCCTCTAGCTCCAACTCCAGTAGATCAAACAGCCTGTTCTGGCCTCAGAAGATCCTCCCAGAGAGAGCACATAGTGCACTTGCAGAGGACCATGGTTCAATTCCTAGCACCAACATGATAGCTAACAACTATCCATAACTCTAGTTCCAGTGGATCTGATAATCTCTTTTGACCTCCAGGGGCATTGCACAGACACGGATGCACTTACACAGATGCAGACAATTTACTAATACACATAAAATCAAATTTAATAATTTTTTTACAAAAGGATATCCACGAAGACCCTTCCATACTTAACAGAAGAAAATGTAATTCATGAATTAACATACCATCCAAACATCTGTGTCTATACCAAAGTAACCTACCATAACAATCAGTTTAAATACCTATATATCTAATTGCGTGTGCTTCATTAATAGGATCGAAAGGCTATATATTATACTGTTTAAGTACCTATATATCTAATTGCATGTGCTTCATTAGTAGGATCGAAAGGTTATGCCTGGACAAGCTGGCAGCCCATGAAAGAAAACAGCCAGAATTGACTAGAGACCAAGACAACAGCTCCAGAGAAAGTAGACTGTTTTGCTTCTCATCCACCTGTGCCCCTTTTCTAAGCCTAGGGAACAATCTGCGGAAGAGGGGGCGTGGTAGAATGTAAGGGCTGCGATTGGGGTGAATGGTGAAACTACAACATTATAGACTGGACACTCATTTGATAACTTGATTGAACATACAAGCCCCCCCCCACCCTGCTGGATGGTGGGACCCAATGAGCTGTGTGGTTTGGGCACAACTGCTTGCAAATTGGTTTTACATGAAGGATGCTTGTACTCACAATTATCACTTATGTTTAAAAAAATGAAAACAAAACAAAACAAAAAAGCAGAGAAAGATGCAGAAACTTATGGCAGAATGCATGATCTGGGATGGGTAGGGGGTGGGTGGGGGGAAGGGAAGGGGATATATGCCTGAACTGAATTGGAAATGATTATGAAATACACAAAGCATCAATAAAAAAAAAGGATATCTATTTCAATAGCATGTGAAAAAAATAAATAAAAATAAAAATAAAAATTAAAATTAAAAAAAAAAAAAAAAAAAAAAAAAAAAAAAAAAAAATGAATAAAAGTGGGAAAAAATCTCTCGTGGGAGGCCTACCAGCTTCTAACTATCTTTGAAATTGTGTAATATCTAACACCCTTCACTTGCTCTTGTGTACCATACAATTTACTGATTGCCTGTTTTTTTTTTGTCTCTTTCTTTTTTCTATAACACCAGATGTCTAACTAAAAATCCTGTGATAACTCCAGTGCTTCTGAGCATCAAAATTTTGAAACATGACTCACTTTATGCACCTTATAAGTTAAGAATAAAAAAAATCATAGCAGAAGACATAGGAATCTTGGTCTAGAAACAAAAGTTTTTATTACTCAAAGTGTAAAAATCTTCAACATCAGAGATATATTTTCAGAGCATATATTTGTTTCTTGGAATGTGGAATATTGGTCCAGTAAACACATACCATACAATTTGCAAATAGTGAATTCATATGAAAGCTAAATGCACTGAGATTTGGGAAATTTCTTGCGTGTAATGAGTGGTAATCAAGCCTGCATTCTGTCTGAAGGGAGACAGGAGCACTTTGTCTAATGCTACCTGTGAGGATATAGCCCTGAGGAATGGCTTATGTAAAGAGCAACCCAGAATTTACATTCTAGGTAAATGCATTAGAAATTTGCATTGTCTTCAGAAGCCCAGAGGACTGTCTTGTCCAAAAGTGCAGTACAGGGGACATAGCAGAAACCAAGTAATTAATTATTTAATAATGGGATAAAAATTAATATCTTAAAAAAAAAAAAATAATAATATATATATATATATATATATATATATATTAAACAGCATATGCTCCAAGATAAAGGCAGACTCTAAAATTTACAGTAGATTAATAGAGCAAATAATTTCCAAAATCCAATAATATATATGTATATATAAAAATCAACAGTAAGACTGGAGACATGGCCTAGCTGTTAAGAGCACCAACCACTCTTGCAGAGGACCCGGGTTCGATCCCCAGCACCCACATGGTGGCTGAGAACCCTCTTTAATTCCAGTTCAAGGGGAATCCAACACCCTCTTCTGACTTCTGCGGCATTGCATGACATGGGTGCACAAACCTACATGCAGACAGTACAATCTTCCACATACAAAAATAAATAAAATTTTTAAAAAATTTAAGAAAAACAGTAAGAAAATGGACGATGAATACAAAATGCCCAATAAATACATGCCACCATTTCTCATATCAACAGGAATGGAGCATATTTGGAGTTGTTATTGTACATTTTTCAGTTTTACAAATTTAAAAAAATGTAAAAATTTCAAACTATGGTAATTTTAATTAATGACGGATAGAAGAAAATACAAAATAATTTATGTCTGTAAAACAAAATTTAATACATTATATAACTTAACATAAGATATGTACGTGGAAAATAGTCAAAGGAAAAAAATAAAAATGTAAACAAAATAGATTTTATAGCTCCCAAAACAATATGTACTCTGAAATATATTTAATATCTAAAAGCTAATAAAGATGCTGTAATCTGAATGTTGGGGTTCGCACTAAATTCCTAAATTGTAATGCAATATTCAAACAATAAAAGGGAAGGCTTTTTGGAAAATAATTGAGTTGTAAAAGTTGAGTCTCACAAAAAATAAAAAAGGAGCTTTTACAGTTAAGATAGTCTCCTTTGTGTCTTCCACCATGTAAGAACACACAAAGGAGCTGAGCTGTCATTGTAGAATTAAAAAAAAAAAAAAAAACTAAGTCATCATATCTGTTGTTTCCTTGATTTTGGACTTCCCAGAATCCAGAAATATAAAACTCTGTTGGTAATGAAGTACCCTATCTATTTTGTTACTTTTGTTGAAAAAGGCAAATGCCAGTTCAGGAATTTGGTTTCATCCAGAGATAAGCAATTGAATGGAAATGTATTCAATAATAATTATTATTCAATGCATAGTTATTAAAAATGAAAAAAAATGTTTAATAGTTTACAACTTTGGGTAAATTTTTTATGCGTATGCTATAATATTTTAGTGTAAAGAAAACTTTAAGTTAAATTTATAATTGAAGATTTGAAATCACTATAGTATAGCCTGGAACATAAATGGTTTTAATTTTCAGTGGACAGATGAGATATCCAACCAGGTTTGTGCTCTCTGCTCCAAAGGTGCGAGCTTGGCTCTGGCCACTAGAGGTTTGGTAAAGAGAGCCATCTGAAGATAAGTTTTGCTGTGGATAATGGATTGTCTGCTGACTGGGACCACAAGTTCTTCATGAAACGGGGTTCGCTGAACATAAGTTTCTACTTCATAACGATTTGGCTCTGGACAATTTTCTTAACTTTTGTATGACCCAACTTATTTAATTATAGGATAGTAAAGATAATAAAAGTGGCTTTCTTCATTGGACTAGTTCCTTACAAACTTCCATTCATTTTAATTCCCTGCTTTCCTTCTCATTATCTTTAAGAATTTATCCACTCTGAAAATCAAGCCAAAGGATACAACCTCATGCCCCTCCCTTGGGTGGATCCTGGTTGTTCCAGGTCAGGTTGTGGTATTTCCTGAGGTCCTGAAACTCATGCCTATTCTCTAAACAGTACAAATAATTCCGAAGAGAGGTTTGCAAAAAAGCTTTTAATCTCTTCTTTAAAACTGATACTGACCAGGACTCGGTTGTTTTCAGTTCACATGGATAAGCACTTTGTACCATGAATTAAGCAAGGCTAAAGGAAGATGAAGGGTTAAAAGCCAGAGTAAAGGGCAGAAATATCGTGAGCTTCACACAAGAGAGGAACACAGACAAAAACAGTACCAAAAGCCTGTCTTATCTCTGAAATTCCAATTATTGTGAGATATTAAATTTCTTTAATATTTAAACCAAATTGACTTAGTGTTTTCTGCTACTTGCAGAGAAGCACAATAACTGATACATTATCTCATATATTGAACTGAAAAAATAAATGAGAAAAAAAAGTGTGATGCAGATGCAGTCAGTTCTCTGCTCTGAAGGTTAGCCCACACACCTCTTTTGTCCACTCATTTCTTCAGCCTTCAAGCCTAAACTTTAATATAATTCTTACCTTTTTCTTTAGTTTCATAAACATTAGTATTCAGACATTCAGTTAGTCTATACTTTATAATCTGATGGTTCAAATAATGTGTGGGAAATAAACATTCAATACGTATATTTCAAATTAGGGAATTTACTTGTCCGATTCTAGAAGCATGAGAGAATACTTCTTATATTATTAAATTTCTGCATATTTGATACTTCAACATGAAAATGTCTTCATTATACACATTTTCCTAAGTAGAAATTAAAAGAAACAGTTAAATCAAAGACACAAAATTCTTGCATCTTAACTTTTTCATCTATTATACTGTCTTTGAAAATATGTGAGATTTGGCTGTAACATTCTTATAAAATCACATATTATATGTATTCATTAATTTCTGAAGTAATATTTTTTAAATCTATAAGGTAAAGGAAGGATTTTCTTTCATTATTTTCCCATACAATAAAAATTATAAGATAAAATGTAAAAGCATGCAATTAGAGATTCAGAACTTTAAAAAGGACGCAGTGAACCAAAACACACGTTGTACTAAACATGGAAAAAATAATTCTTCAGATATTTAATAATAATACCCTTTAACTTTTGTATGATCCAACTGATTTAATTATAGTATAGTCAGGATAACACCTAAAAACACCCTTTAATAATATTTACTCTTTAAGTTATCAATGATAATTATAATCCTGGACATAAACATGAACTTTCTTTAAAAAAAGAAGAAAATTATAGCATATGCATCCAAAGTAAAGTACTGAAAATGCTATGTTAATGATAGCAAGCACAAAAACACTGCATGCTCACTCAAACACGGATGTTTAATCCCCCTGAATTCTTTAAATCTCTGATCTCCTTTGGGAATGAAATAACTTCCGGGCTCAATTTGTACTGGTAGCTTAATGATTAAAGATGAAAAAAAAAAAAAAAGGCTTGCCTATGCATCTGATTTTTATATGGCTTGCTTTACTGCAAATCCTATTAAAAGAAACTACTTTTAGTTGCCATGAGTAATTGGATTCAGTACTTCACAGTTGACAAATGTTGGCTTCAAATTTTAATCTTTTTTTTACAAAGAGGATTGCACTACTAGAAGAGAGTTATAATGACTCAAGAAGACAGACTTATTGATATAAAATGTAAAAGGCAGTCTACTATGTTTATAGGGCATGTGTATCTATATGATATATAGATATAATACCACTTATATCACTAGTATTTTGTTGCTATTAATGTAGTGATTCTTATATTTAATGTAGAGAGAATAAGGTAGCTTGATATCCCTACAACAAAAATAATTAGTCAGGTGCTTATTTGTATAATTTATATCCCAACAGATAGTTTACATTGAATATAATGATGTAAGTTTCATTCACACACAGGGATTAAGAGGGAGAATGTGGGAACTGAACCTAATGAATGAGGGAGGGCAAGCTTTCTGTGAGATTCTGATTGTGAGCACCAGAATTTATTATTAGACTAAGTATTTTAAAATATTTTAAAACATGACAAAGAGCATTGATTTGGAATAACTGTGCCCTGGGGCAAGAGAGATGGCGCTACAATTAAGCGCACTTCCTCCTCTCACAGTGAGTTCGGTTCCCAGCAACCACAGGACAGATCACAACCATCCTTAATTCCAGTTATAGGGAATTTGTTGTACACTTCTGTCCTCCAAGGACTGGATTTACATTGATCCATTCATACATGCTGTCATTAAACTCATAAAATCATGCACAAAAATAAAAATATCTAAAAAATGATAGGATCCTTATATGCTGTAAGCAGCAGTATCTGCAGGTTATTGTGTTTTCTTATTTTCTTGTACCAATCATGGCTCTTACATTTTTTTCCACACCCTCTTCTTTTTCTTCTTCTTTTCTTTTTTTTTTTTTGGTATTTTTGAGACAAGGTCTCTCTCTTTAGTCCCAGATGGCCTGGAGCTCATTCTGTAGACCAGGCTGGCCTTGAACTCACAGAGATCTGCCTACCTCTGCCTTCTGAGTCTAGGATTAAAGGTGTGCACCAACACATCCCACTCAACCCCTCTTCTACAATGGTCCTTGAACCACAGGTGGGCGAGCTTAATATGAATCCTATCCAGGAATACATACACTACCATCTGTTATTCCCTAAAAGTTTTGTGGGCATTACACTCTGTTGTGTGAGGAAACAACTAGTGAGAGTTGAGTGGTGGACTGATATTTTCTCCGCTACCTATTCTGCTATGTTCTATGATCCTTATGTGTAGAAGTTCCACTGTAGATGTATAACTTATGGCTGGGCATCTCTCAGACATATATTCTCTGTGTATGACTAGTTGTAGAAATCTGTAATATCCTCCGTCTGTTGCAAAAGAAGTTTCTTTAATGAATGGTGACAGGTATACTTCACTTTAAATATAAACATTCATATTTATTATACAGTAACAAATTTCATTTGTCTAGACATATGCCAGACATAGGGTTTTCTCTAGGATCTATGACTTATAGTTCTTTTTTTTATGAAATTGCAAGTAGTAGAAGCTGATGTTTTTATGAACATGATTGTAATCTTCTTGGTCAATTGTTCCTTTGATTAGAATGAAGTGACCATTTTATCTCTTTTGATTTGTTTTAATTTGAAATCTATTTTGATAGTTGTTAGAACTGCCACACCTCCTTGAATGTTAGTGCTATTTGCTTGTAATATTTTTACATCCTTAAGATAGTGCCTATCCTTGAAGGTAAAATGACTTACTCGAAGACAACAAAAAGACTTATTTTGGTTCTTAATACATTTCACTAGCCTATCTCTTTTGACTGTGGAGTTTAGGCCATTGGTATTTAAAGTTTTTAGTGAAATATGTGTATTTGTTACTGGCATTTTAATCTTGATCCTAATTTGTTGTTAATTGTATACCTTCATTTGCATTTTTTCTGTAACCACTTTCATGCCTACCTTCAGTACTTTGTATTACTTTGAATATTTACTGTCAGGCCTATTTGGTGGAATGATGGATAAGAACTCTTTCAGCCCATTTATATTGTGGAAAATTTTCCATTTCCATTTGATTATGATTGATAGTTTTGCTGGATAAAATATTCTGGGTTGGCATCAATAGCCATTTAGATTTGGGAATACATTGGTTCAGGCTCTTCTTTCTTTCATAGCTTGCATTGAAAAGTCAGGTATGGGGGCTGGAGAGATGGCCTAGCGTTTAAGAGCACCGACTGCTCTTGCAGAGGACCCGGGTTCGATCCCCAGCACCCACATGGAGGCTGAGAACCGTCTGTAACTCCAATTCAGGAGAACTCCAGTTCCAGGGGAATCCGACACATGCTTCTGACCTCCGCGGCATTGCACAACATGGGTGCACAAACCTACATGCAGACAGTACATTCATACACATAAATAAATAAATGAAATTAAAAAAAAGAAAAGTCAGCTATAATTCTGAAAGGTATTCCTTTATAAGGAAAATAAGCTTCCCTTTATATCTTGTTGTTTGTCTCTAGCAACTTTCAGTACTTTCAGTATATTTCGTGTTTTAGTATGATATACCATGGAGAGCTTCTGTTCTGGGCCTGTCTAATTGGTCATCTATGTGCTTCTTGTATGAATGTAGGTATATCTTTCCTTTATTTAGGGAAGATTTTTTCCTATAATATTGTTGGAGATCTGATAAATGCCAATGACATAAGATTCTCCTCTTTCTTGTAGGCCTATGATGTGTATATTTGATTGTTTCCTGGTGTCCAAAATTTCCTGCCAATTTCATTTCTGTTGTTTTTAATTTTTATGTTTTTGCTTAAAGAGTTCATGTTTTCTGACATGGCATTCAGTCTTGATATTCTGGTTTACATTTCATTCAGTCTGCTTCTGAGACTTTCTTCTGTCATTTTATTTTTTTTTATAATTTAATTTTTATTGATGCTTTGTGCATTTCATACATTTTTTCCAATTCAGTTCAGGCTTATTTCCCTTTCCCTTCCCCCCCCCACCCCCACCCCATCCCAGATCATGCATTCTGCCATAGCTGTCCTGCATCTTTCTCTCAGTTTTTTTTTTTTCATTTTTTAGCTATAAGTGATAATCCATGAGTACAAGCATCCTTGTGCAAAACCAATCCGCAGGTTGTTGTGCCCAAACCCCTACAGCCCCACCATCCAGTGGGGGGTGACAGGTTGTTTGTTCAGTCAAGTTGATCAAATGAGTGTCCAGACTACATTGCTGTAGTTTCACCATTCACCCCGATCGCAGCCCTTACATTCTACCACGCCCCCTCTTCCGCAGATTGTTCCCTAGGCTTAGAAAAGGGGCACAGGTGGATGAGAGGTAAAACACCTCACCTGCCTGGAAATACTGTGCAGCAGAGGCAGCCATGTGCCTGTATATCCCAAATCTAATTGGCTTTTGGCTCTCTCCTTGGAGGAATAACCCATGGCTGATGCCACAAGCTTACATCCTCTACAGGTTAGGAGATGTTACAAGCCACAGTAAGACCCTGTCATATTTAACAGGGGGGAAACATGTAATTCATGGATTAACATCATCCAAACATATGTGTCTATGCTAAAGTAACCTACCATAACTATTAGTGCTGCTTAAATACCTATATATCTAATTGCTTGTGCTTCATTAGTAGGATCGAAAGGTTATTCCTGGACAAACTGTCAGCCCATGAAAGGAAACAGCCAGAATTGACCAGAGTCCAAGTCAACAGCTCCAGAGAGAATGGATTGTTTTACCTCTTCTGTCATTTTAAATTGACTTACTTAGTTTTCCAGTCCATCTTTATTACAGCTTGGGTTTTCTTTAATATTTCTATCTGTTGGTAAATCTATTTTTCTAGTCTTGAATTATTTTTATTTCAGCCTCATATTTGCATTTTCTTGAGCATCTGTCACAAGTTTATGCCTATCCTCTTTGAGTTCTATAGGTTGTTTTCTATGTATTCTTTAAGTAGTTTGAATATTTATGATTGTTCTTTTAAATCTTGCATCTTGCAGTTCCTCAGGGTAATTCTCTTTATAGCACACTTCCAAGGGTTTTGTTGGGGAAGCTGCTCAGGCTGGAGTTATCAAGACTAGGTGGGTGGGACCTGACTTAAGGTAGTAGCCAGGTCTGTGCCAGGTGTATCAGGAGTGTAGGTGCAAGATAGGGATGGGGACAGGTCCTGGACAGTCTAAGAAACTCTGCTAAAGTATTAAGCTAGTCTGGGTTACAAGAGATCCAGAGATCTGAGGTGGAAGAGCAGGTGTGGTTCCAAGGCTACAATGTGAGCCCTGTGTGGGGAGTGACTGCAGTTGTTCAGGCTGCAGCGGAACCAAGATGCAATATGAAAAATCTGATTTACCAGGGTCCTAGGGGGGTCTGAGGCAGACATCTCCAGAGGCTAAGAGCACAGTGGGGTTGGGAACATCCTGTGGAGGTTCTAGCAAGCTAAATTAGGGAAATGAAATCATCTGATTGATTGCAGGGGATAAGGACACAGTGAGCAAGTCTGGACTAATAAACTCCAGAGATCTGGGACAGAAAGAGCAGGAGGGGCCCAGGACAGAGGTTAGAAGGTTACCCACTGCAGGGATAGTGTGGAGCTGTCGGGATGCAGAACCATGGCTTTGTACTCTTACAAAGTCCTACGTGAATTCTTATCTTCAAAAACAATAGACTAGCTAACTGGTGATTTTTTTCCTGCCATTATTAAATTTCCCCTAAGAAAAATTTTAACACTAAGAGCTGGAGAGATGGCTCAGTGCTTAAGACCACTGAGCACTCTAGTACCCACATGATGAATAACAGCCTTCTTTGACTCCAGTTCCAGGGGAATCCGGCACACTCTTCTGGACTCTGAATGCAGTGCATCCACAACATTGATTCACTTACATACATGCAGGCAATACACTCATAACTCATAAAAATAATAAATAGAATTTAAAAAATGAAAATTATAACATTCTACATATACAAGATAAAGACATAAATGTCTAAAGAAAGAATATCAAAAAAGTCTATATATGCTTAAGGTAACATTGGAAAGAGTCAATAACAAAGTACTCTTTAAGCCCTATAAAATTTTTGGAAAACTATAAACCATTGTCGTAGAAAATAAGAACAAAACATGTGATAATGATATGTGATACTCAGTCAATTATTGTAATTTTAATTACATTTTGGCAAGAAAGTTAAGATATTCCATACTATTTGTGAGGGAGGACTTTGAGCTTTATCTGGGTAATAATACAATGTTGTCTTGCTTCCCTAGAATAATCATGTCCTTTCCTTTATCTTTTTCTGATATATCTTTGTTTATTATTTCCTCTTATTGAAAGTATATTTTTACATATATAATTTCTCTTTGTTTCCCTTTGATTTTAAGAAGGTAACATTTATTATATGTTTCTGGGGAGTATAACAAAATACAAAGAAATAACACTTCAGATCCCGCCAATAAGAAATCATAATTTGAATTGGATGCTTAACATATTGATGAATTTATAAACAAACTAGCTCTAAACAACAATTTACAAAATTCTTCATTTCTCTCCAGTTTCTTTTAAGGAAAAATCTATTGTTTTGAACTACTGAGACAGTGTTTATACTACTGAAACAGTGGTTTTTCTTTTTGTTACTATGGGAAGCTGACAAATGTTGCTAATGTTGAGTTCAACTCCTACTCTTCTGGCACAAATAAAGACAGTTCCATTCAACAGAACATGAAATCATTGGATTCCTCATCACCATGCACCTGCAGTTAAAACAAAACAAAACTAAACAAAACAAAACAAAAGATAAGCTTATTTTATTTATGGATATTTGGCAAGTGTAAAAAACGTTATTCTTGGAGCCTTAGAGAGGGAGTAGAAATATCTTGCTTAGGACTCAGCTGTCAGTCATCATTTATTTGTTCTATCGTGGACAGCCATAAGTCTCTGCATTTTTCTTTGTTGAGTGTTAAGAGAGACTGATAAGGCTTAGAAGAGAACTTTTCAATAGGTACACACATAAGATGTTAAGAAGGCAATTTGATACTATGTCAATTTAAACAACAGCAGTAAGTCACCCTCAGCCCCTGCTTAGAAGGAGGTGGGGAGAGCAATCATCTCTAGTCGTGACTCACTGGTAAGCCAAACACACTGCAATGGATAATTCCAAAGTCTTTTTAACACTAAGGGCTGGAGAGATGGCTCAGCGCTTAAGACCATTGGGCACTCTAGCAACCACATGATGAATAACAGCCATCTTTGACTCCAGTTCCAGGGAATCTGACACCCTCTTCTGGCTTCTGAATGCAGTGCATCCACAACATTGGTTCACTTACATACATGCAGGCAATACACTCATAACACATAAAAATAATGAATAGAATTTAAAAAATGAAAATTATAACATTCTACATATACAAGATAAAGACATAAATGTGCAATATGAAAAATCTGACTTACCAACAACAACGCAGTTGTCCCTAAATTCAGTGGGTCACAAAAAAAAAAAATGGCTGTGAGAAAGAGATTTGTAGTGGAAGTGGGATTTACAGGGGTGAGTAATCAATATAAATAAATATATCATGTATATATATATATATATATATATATATATATATGAAATTATCAAATAAATTTATTTTAAAATAAATTGTTATTTTTATTAAATCTGTGCCCAAACCAATTCTATTGTATACCAAGTATTTTGTTTACCTTGTTGATATTTTGATGAGAATGTACAAGTTGTGTGTTAAACTACCACATAATAAATTGATATTTTTTCTTAAAGAATAATTGATAACAATTATGAGTATTGGATTAGATTTTTTTTCACATTTTCTCAAAAAAGATCCATGCAAAAAAATAAAATTCCAGGCTATTTTTTGTTCCAAATTCCAGATAAATGGGATCTATGGAAAATGATAAAATATCAAAATACGCTTTGCTCCAAAATTCCAGTTTTCAAGTAAAAAACTGAAATCATAAACTAAACGACTGTCAGTCCCTATAAAAGTGACATCATGTTACTATTTAACAGTTTCTTTGGAAAAAAATCAAAGGTAAAATTAAGATGATTTAAATTTTATTGCACATCCATGACACTTAAAATTTGTAAGGCCAAGTTAACTCTGTGAAACTAATATTTTCCAAAGAATCTCCTCCACCTCTTCTCTCTCTCTCTCTCTCTGTATTTGTATGTGTGTGTGTCTCTCTCTCTCTCACACATGCATATACATAAAGAAAAAAATATATGGAAGTTATTCACACTGTAAGACACACCAGTAGATTGTAATGCAACATAGTATAGAAAATTGAGTGAGAAAATTTTACATTACAGCTACACTTTAAATATCTGTCTTCCACTAAGACAGGCAGATTGCTCACAACTGCTGGCCTGCCAGTCTAGCCTTCATGGTGAATTTCAGCCCAGTCAGATACCATGTCTCAAAGAGTGTAGACAACATTCATGGGAATGGTACCACTGATTTTCCAACTTCCACATGCACAGGAACACACCTGAGGACATATAACGGCACATCACATCTTCACATACATACTGGTATTATCAGAAAAAATAGAGTCAGCTTCTGTACATCAAAAGAAACAGTCAAGGAAGTGAAGAGAAAATCCACAGAGTGAGAGGAAACTTTCACCTCAGATACATCTGACAAAGCATTGATTTCCAGAGTATATAAACTACTCAAAGAACAAAGAAGAAAGAAAACAATGAATCACTCAAAAAATGGAGCAAATTGCTGAACAGAGACTTCACAAGTGAAGAATTAGAGATGGCTGAGAAACATCTTGAAAAATGCTCAACATCACTAATAATTAAGGAAGAGCAAATTAAAACTACTTTAAGATATTTCACTCCCTAACACTGATAAGACTGGCTAGGATCAAGAAAACAAATGATACCAAGTCCTGGAGAAGTTGTGGGGAAAGAGGAACACTCATCCACTACTGGTAGGAATGTAAACTTGTACAACCACTACGGAAAGCAGTGTGGAGAAGCCTTGGAAGACTCAAAATGAGCTTACCACATGACCCAGTCATACCACTCCTGAGTATATACCCACAAGACTCATCTTACCACAGAGATACATGCACAGCCATGTTTATTGCAGATCTGTTCATAATAGCAGAACGCTGCAACCAACCCAAGTGCCCCTCAACTGACTAGTGGATAGAGAAAATGTGGTACATCTACCCAATGGAGTTCTATGCATCAGGAAAGAAAGATGACATCATGAACTTTGCAGGTAAATGGATGGAAATAGAAGAGATTATGTTAAGTGAAGTAACACAGTCCCATAAAAACATGATGATGGTGGCATCTTTCATCTGTGGATGCTAGCACTAATTACCTGGTAGTAAGTATTTCTTGTGCAGGACTCCTTGAGATTTTGTCCAAGTAGTTGGGAGTGGTGCTTATTGGAAAGAACAAGAACAACAACAACAGCAACAAGAACAGAAAAGACTGTGTCAAAGAACTGACTGAAATTGTGAACTTCTGCTCGAAACAGTCAACTTCTATATCAAGAATTTTGAGAAAGATTGAGAAAAAGATGAAAAACATGTTTGGCAGAATGCATGAGCTCTGGTGGGGTAGAGGGGTAGGGAGAGGGACATGGCTCTAGACTTGATTTGTAACATAATCTTGATATATATATATTATATATAATATATTATTATATATATATAATAGAAAAAGAAAAATAGAGGAAAAAATAGAGGGAGCTGGAGAGGTGGCTCAGCAGTTAAGAGCACTGACTGCTCTTGCAGAGAACCTGGGTTTGATTCCCAACACCAACTTGGTGGCTAAGAATTGTCTTTAAGCCAGGTGTGGTGGTGCATGCCTTTAATCCTAGCATTCTGGATGCAGAGGCAGGTGGATCTCTGTGAGTTCAAGGCCAGCCTGTTCTACAGAGTGAGTTCCAGATCAGCTGGGGCTATAAGGAGACCCTGTATCAAAAAGACAAAAAAAAAAAAAAAAAGAAAAAAGGAAAATAGAGTCAAATTCTATCATTGAATTATACCTCTAGAAATTAGTATATTTTGGTATAATTTTATACGAAATATTTCTTTGTTTCAGTAAAACTGTAAAAAAAAAACTATATAGAAGTGGCCTTGAATTTGTTGTTTCTTTCTCAACTTTCTGTTGTCTTAATTATTCTTTTTTTCTCCCCTTCTGTTGTTCTATTGAGTTTTTATATTAACTTCTTTTTCTATTTGTGTGTACCAGTGTATTGTATTTGTTTTGCAAGTATAGACCCACATTTATACAGAGGTGCACTGCACTTTCTTTCACAAGAGTGGACATGAGTGCTGAGTCCCACAGTTGTTGTGGAAATTGATCCTTCAGACATTGTCTTCCTTGTTCATTGAGGCAGGGTCTCTCAGTCAATCTCAGAGCTTACTGATAAGGCCAGCCATTCTATTCCTCTGCTGAGGAGCCTGCTGAGGAGTCTGTCTCCTGTACTCACAGGGGATCTGGGAATCCCAACTATGGTTCTCACACTTGCCACAGCAAGACCTTTATCTGTTGAGCCATCTCCTAAGTCCACATTAATTTTTATATGTTAAATAGCTCTTATTTCCAAAGGATAAATACCACTTGGTTGTACTGTATATTGTTTTTCATGTGACAAAGTACTTTATTTGCTGTGCTTTTTATTAGGATTTTTTATATTTGTATACATCAGAGATATTAGAATGCAATATTTTTAAGGAGTAAATATGTTTATTGAGTACACTGTAGTAAGTCAGTAGCTTGGATGTGGCCATGCTACTGGCATGAGGTCTGTGGCACAAATATTTATCTATCAGCCTTAATTTTCTTTATATATTGCTTGAGACTTCATAGTTTTTCTTACCTAACCCACACAGAAGTTTATCAGTTTTATGAATTTTTTAGAAAGTTTATTTTGCTTTTGTTAGTTTTTCCAATATACATTCTTTTCTCAAAATTCATTAATGTTTTTATCAATTCTTTGAATTTCATACACTGTCAAAAGACAGTGTATGAAATTCAAAGAATCAATAAAATATTCAGACTCGCTCTAGTAAACATTTGAAACAGGTGAGGGGGTGATAAGTTCTTCAGTTTTTATGTAACTAGGAGACTTTGATCTCTGTGTTTGTAGTTTTGTAAATGGTTCCGTTTGTTTTACCATCCATTGACTTACAACTTCAAACTTCCTTAATGTAGTCTATTTATTTATTTATTTATTTATTTATTTATTTATTTATTTATTTATTTTGGTTTTCTGAAACAGGGTATTTCTATATAACCCAAGATACCCTTGAACTCACCTGTACTGGCCTTGAATCTTAGAGCCACCAGCCACAACTTCATGAGGCATGAGATTATATTTGTGCTCTGATGCCCAACAAGTATTGGACAGACCCTTTAGATAGTGTCCTAGTTTGCCTTCAATTGCTGTGACAAAACATTTTTACCAAACCAACTTGGGGAGGAAAGGGTTTATTTGTCTTTCATGACTTCAGGTCACAGTTAATTTCTGAGGGAGCCAAAGTTAAGAACTTGGGGTAGGAAGCTGGAGGAAATTGCTGGAGCACATGCCATGGAGGAAGTCTGCTTATTGGCTTGCTCTCTGGCTTGTGCTCAGCCTGCTTTTTTTGGGGGGTTAGGCTTGCTCTCTGGCTTGTGCTCAGCCTGCTTTTTTTGGGGGTTAGGCTTTTCCCTGTAGCCCCAGCTGTCCTGGAACTCACTCTGTAGACCAGGCTGGCCTTGAACTCACAAAGTTCCGCCTGCCTCTGCCTCTCAAGTGAGTGCGCCACCATGCCTGGCTTTCAGCCTGCTTTCTTATACAACAACCTGCCCAAGGGTGGTACCACCCACAGTAGGATGGGACCTCCAGTATCACTCAACAACCAAGAAAATATCCGACAGACATGGCCAAAGGCCAGCCCAATGGAAGCAATTCCCCAAATGAGGCTCAACTAAGGTGTGTCAAGTTGATACTAACAGGTGTGTCAAGTTGACACTAACAAGTGTGTCAAGTTGACACTGACACTATCCAGCACAAATGGGAAGAGTAGGGTGCTTAGTTCACAGTTTGTTTACTCATCAGTTTGAATGTATCACGTACTCTTTTCTGGCCTGAAATATTTCTGCTGCGACATCTACTCCTAGACATAATGGAGATCCCTTTACAAACAAAAAATTTTCTTGTTGCTTTAAAAATGCCTTTTGGTATTCGAGAATTTTTGTTTCCTTACACATATATTTTTGGAGACAGGGACTTCCTAATACTCTCAGCTGGCTTGGAACTCTCTACATATTCCAGGTTTGTCTCAGTTTCATGGAGATGCCCACCTCTGTCTCTGAGTGCTGGGATTAAAGCCATGCACTACTGCACTCAGCCCCTATGGCTATTTCTTTAATTTGGATGTATGAATATTCTTTCAGCTCCTTGGATCTCAGTGCTCATTTATTTTTCCCATAATTGGGTTCTTTCAGCCACTATTTCACCTGAGTGTGTGTGTGTGTGTGTGCGTGTGTGTGTGTGTGTGTCTGTGTGTGTGTGCTTTGCACTTCGTGTTTTTATTTTTTTTCTAAGATGCTTAGATTCTCATAATTTACATAGTGGCCAAATGTATAAATTGGTCAATTTTAGGACTTTTCAAATCCTTCACCTTGTTTATTGATTCTTCTCTAACAATAATTTCCAGTGGCCAGTCTTTAAATTTGCTGAATAATTCTTCTCTATGATTGGATAAATTGAACACTTATGAAATTTTCAATATAGTTATTGTATTCTGAATGTCAGTGACTTTTGTTTGATATTTTCTCTCTTTCTTTCCCCATTTAATTCCCCCAGTTTTCACATTTGTTCTCTTACCTTTATTTAGCATATTGCATAGTTTTGTTAAATTATTTTTTCAAGTTAACCATATATATATATTATATATATATATATATATATATATATATATATTTAGGGTCAATTTCCAAAATTTTACCTTTTTCTGGAACACATATGCTGTTCTGTCACCTTCGTGGTGATTGTGTGGAAGATAACGCTCTTCCCATCTTTTCCACTTTCCATACATAGGTAAATATCCCAACAAGCCAGTACTTCCACACTTTCAATCTTTGTACTAATGCAAGCTAAGTAATCAGTCCACTGGAACAAGTGAAATGGATGTAAGTTTCTTGTATAGATTCCTGAAATGTGTATTATATAAACGTCAACTTATTTTTTCTTTACTCAAGGTGAAGGTAAGAATTGGATTGCTTTAGCCAAGCATGGTGGCGCATGCCTTTAATCCCAGCACTCGGGAGGCAGAGATAGGTGGATCTCTGTGGGTTCCAGGCCAGCCTGGTCTACAGAGCGAGCTCCAGGTCACCTGGTACTAAAAGGGAGACACTGTCTAAAAAATACCAAATAAAGGGTAAAACTAAAAAAAATAGAATTGGATTGCTTTAAATTCCACTTACTATGTGATGGTGGTGGTTAATATTCTCAGTAGCACATGATCAAGAATAGCCTGGGATATAGGCCTCCTGGGCATACTTGTGAGGGATTATCTAGAACAGATTAGTCTCTGAGGATACTTATAACTGGTAATTTTTATTAGGTTAACTGAGATGGAAAGGCACACCCTTAATTGTGGATGTTACTATTCCACTGACCTGATTCTAGAATGAATAAAAAGAAGAAACTGGGCTGAGTATTATCATTTATCACTGATTCTTCATTGAGATTGAAACGTGACCAGCTGCCTGCTCAGGTTCCTGCTGCCTTGGCTTGCCAACATAATGGACTATACCCTTGAATTGTGAGGCACTGAATCAGTCCCTTAATTGAGTTTTTTTCACAGTATGCTATCCCAGGAACAGGAAAAGTAATTAAGAATGAGGAGCTAAAGTGATAACTAGCTTTAATCATGTCTTCTCTCTAGTTAACTTAAGCTAAGATTATGCAAAATCATCTTAACATCTCAAAGAAGGCAAGCTAAAAATAACTTTTTTGGCCTTCCCTAAAAAGTGGGGCATTGTAATTACAAACCCTTGCTTAGCTATATGCTGGATGACATTTGTTTTTCACATTCACTCTGCTATCTAGGAGAAAAACTTATCATTATAATTACATCAAAACCCTAATATACAACACATTGTCCCCAGAGTATGGTTTATACGGTTTGTGAACCTACAGCATACTTTTTTAACTTTTGCAATTTTTTATTTTATTTTATTTTTTCATTATTTTTATTTTAGTTTTGTGCATTTCGTACAACACTTCTCAGTCCAATTTAGACTTATTCACCTTTCCATCCCCTCAGCCCAACTGTGTTCATGCATTCTGCCATACATGCCCTGCATCTTTTGCTCAATCTTTTTAAAGTATTTTGTTGTTGTTCTTGTATTATTATTATTATTATTATTATTATTATTATTTATGGAGAGGTTTATTTTAGGGGGCAGAACTCTACTCTTTAAGTCAGTTCTTTTCCCAGTACTCTTGTTTTCGTTGTTCCCTCCAATTTGTATTGCTTCAAAATATGGATATATATATATATATATATATATATATATAT
>VZQC01005485.1:2674124-2759885 GCA_009823505.1 Rhizomys pruinosus | reverse complement strand
TGTAAAGACAACTCTTCAGGATCTCAAGGCACAGATTAACCCCAGCACACTAATAGTAGGGGACTTCAATACCCCACTAAGTCCTTTAGACAGATCAACAGGACAAAGGATAAACAGAGAGACATCTGAACTGAATGATACAATACACCAAATGGACCTCACAGACATCTATCGAATATTCCACCCAAACACCAGAGAATACACTTTCTACTCAGCACCCCATGGAACATTCTCCAAAATAGACCATATACTGGGGCACAGGAAAAAAACTCAACAAATCCAAAAAGATTGAAATAATCTCATGCATTCTATCAGACCACAGGGCAATAAAACTTAATATCAACACCAGGATAAGCTCTATAACCTACAAGAACACGTGGAGACTAAACAATACTCTCCTGAATAATGAATGAGTCAAGGAAGAAATAAAAAAAGAAATAAAAACATTCCTGGAACTGAATGACAACGATAATACAACACAACAAAACCTATGGGACACTTTAAAAGCAGTTCTAAAAGGGAAGTTTATAGCCCTAAAACCCCATCAAAAAATCCGAAAGAGCACAAGTGAATGATCTAACACTGCAGCTAAAAATACTTGAGAGACAACAACAAATAAACCCTAAATGCAGCAGAAAAGAAGAAGTAACAAAAACCAGAGCAGAGATCAATGAAGTAGAAGCAAAAAAACTATACAAAAAAATCAATGGATCCAATGTTCTCTGAAAAAATAAATAAGATAGAACTCTAGCCCAGTTCACCAAAAGAAAGAAGGAACAACTCCAAATCAACAGAAACTGTGATGAAAGGGGAAATATCACAATAGACAATGAAAAGATCCAGACAATCATATGGGAATACTTCAAAAACCTATACTCTACTAAGTTTGAAAACCTAGAAGAAATGGATGAATATCTGAAATCCTGGGAATCACCAAAGCTCAACCAAGAAGAGATCAACAGCTTAAATAGAACAATAATATATGAAGAAATTGAAGATGTAATAAGAAGCCTCCCAACCAAGAAAAGCCCAGGCACAGATGGTTTCATGACAGAATTCTATAAAATATTTCAAAAAGACTTACAACCATTACTACTTAAGTTGTTTAGAAGGACACAAATGTAGGGAGTTCTCCCAGAATCCTTCTATGAACCCAGCATCACGCTATTGCCAAAACCAGACAAAGACACAACCAAAAAGGAGAACTATAGACCCATCTCCTTAATGAACACAGATGCAAAAAATTCTAAAGTACTTGTAAATCAAATACAGATCCACATCAAGATCATCCACCATGACCAAGTTGAATTCATTCCAGAAATGCAGGGATGTTTCAATATATGAAAAGCAATAAATGTCATCAAACATATAAATGAACTAAAAGTCAAAAACCATACAATTATCTCAATTGACATGGAAAAAGCCTTTGACAAAATCCAGCATCCCTTCATGCTTAAAGCCCTAGAGGGAATTGGATTGGAAGGATCATTCCTCAATGTAATCAAAGCCATATACAGGAAACCTACAGCCAATATCATCCTAAATGGGGAAATGACAGAAGCATTCCTCTTAAAGGTAGGAACTCAACAAGGCTGCCCCCCCCATAACCACTCCTTTTCAATAAAGTGCTTGAAACACTTGCTAGGGTAATAAGGCAAGAAAAGGAAATTAAAGGTATCCTAATTAGAAAAGAGGAAGTCAAGCTATCCCTTTTTGCTGATGATATGATCATTTACTTAAGGGATGCTAAGAAATCCACCAGAAAACTCCTAGAAATGATTAAGAGCTTCAGTAATGTGGCAGGATACAAAATAAATCTAGAAAAATCAGTAGCCTTTCATTACACCCACAACAAGCAACTGAAGAAGGAATACAAGGAGAACTTCCCACTCAAAATAGCCTCAAAAACGATAAAATACCTAGGAACAAACCCAACCAAAGACACCGAGGATCTCTACAACAAGAATTTTAAACCCCTGAAGAAGGAAATTGAAGAAGACATCAGAAGATGAAAAGACATCCCATGCTCATGGATTGGGAAAATAAACATAGTAAAAATGTCCATTCTACCCAAACTCTTGTATAAATTTAATGCAATCCCAATTAAAATCCCCAAGAGTTTCTTCATAGGTTGGAAAAAAAAATCCTTAATTTCAGTTGGAAAAACAAAGGACCCCAAATAGCCAAAACAACCCTGAGTGAAAAGAGCAATACAGGGGGATCTCTATACCAGACTTCAAACTATACTACAGGGCTATAGTCATAAAAATAGCTTGGTACTGGTACAAATATAGACCAGTTGACCAATAGAACAAAACTGAAGATCCAAACCTGAGCCCATATAATTTCAGCCACCTCATATTCGACAAGGGGACCAAGAAGACACAATGGAAGAAAGACAGCATCTTCAGCAAGTGATGCTGGCAAAGCTGGATCACCACCTGTAGAATAAAGAAATGAAACCCCTACTTCTTGCCTGTACAAAAGTCAATTCCAGATGGATCAAAGACTTCAATGTGAAACCAAAATCTCTGGAGGCTATAGAAAAAAAACTTGGCAGCAGACTACAAGACATAGGGGTAAGACAAGGCTTCCTAAATCAGACAGCAGCTGAACAAGAAATGAGAACTACAATTGACAAATGTGACCTCATCAAACTCAAAAGCTTCTGTACATCAAAAGAAACAATAAAGGAAGTGAAGAGAAAACCCACAGAGTTGGAGGAAACCTTCACTGCAGATACATCTGACAAGGCATTGATTTCCAGAGTATACAAACTACTCAAAAAACAAAGAAGAAAGAAAACGGATCACTCAAAAGATGGAGCATAGAACTTGAGACTTCACAGAGGAGGAATTAGAGATGGCTGAGAAACATCTCAAAAAGTGTTCAACATCACTAATAATTAGGGAAAAGTAAATTAAATCCAGTTTAAGATATCATCTCACTCTGATAAGACTGGCTAGGATCAAGAAAACAAATGATGTCAAGAGCTGGAGAGGTTGTGGAGAAAGGGGAACACTCATCCATTCCTGGTGGGAATGTAAACTTGTACAGCCACTATGGAAAGTAGTGTGGAGAACCCTTGGAAAACTCAAAATGAGCTTGCCATTTGACCCAGCCATAACACTCCTGAGTATATACCCACAAGACTCATCTTACTGCAGAAATACATGCACAGCTATATTTATTGTAGCTCTGTTCACAATAGCAAAAAGCTGGAACCAACCCAAATGTCCCTCAACTGACAAGTGGATAGAGAAAATGTGGTACATGTACACAATGGAGTTCTATGCAGCAGTAAAGAAAGATAACATCATGAACTTTTCAGGTAAATGGATGAAATTAGAAGATGTTATGTTAAGTGAAGTAACACAGTCCCATAAAAACAAATGAGGAATGGTATCCGTCATCTGTGGATGCTAGCGTCAATAAGCCAGTTGTAAATACTTCTTGTGGGGAGGTATGCATATTGGAAAGAACAACAACAGAAAGACTGCATCAAAAACTGACTGAAATGGTGAAACTGGAGGGGTGGGAGGGATAGGAGGGATGGGAGAGGGACAAGGGTCTATATTCGATTAATATATATTTAATTTATGTGAATTTAACAAGTATCCAATTTCGCCCAAAATCTGTCTACAAACTACATATTATTTTAGGACTCTGTAAAAGTAAAAATATCTATATTAAACAGCATTTGTTTAAAGGTTTTAATAAAAATGGTAATACATCTAAGTTAAGTGGAAATATAAATTGTTATCCACATTTGTTCTAGTTAAAATCTGTATAACAATAACCTTGGGATTAACATATACAAACGTTCTCTATAGTTTCTGTGTTATACAGTATCATCTCTAGTTTCTGTGTTATACAGTATCATCTTGTAACATTCTCTTTTACCTGTAGGATAATTTAACTTAAGGAATTAAGCTTGCTTCCCAAATTAACAACATACAGTCACCCGAAACAGCTTGGGTAAATTTAATGAAATTTATACCTTGATTTCTGCCTATAGGTATGTGTACTACAACTGCCTTTTTGAGATTCATTGGTCAAAAAATAAAAACCTAAAATAAAAAGAGGGGGTTATAGTTATATATTAAACCTTTTGGTCAAATTTTCAATTTAAATTTTAAAACTAACTATGGGAAAAGATTTGTATATTCCCACATGTCAAAACGTCACCAACTTAATGGCTGAGAAAGAAAAGATACAGCTTTGCGTTGTGCAGGATGTACCAAGAAATACCAGCAGAGAAGTTGGCCTATCTAAGCATTAAAAGGATGAAAAGCCTCAGACTGCTGCAGACATCAAACATCCCTGTGGATCCTATTTGTAACAACTGTTTATAATGAGTCCTAATGAACCTTACCTTCTAGGGGCTGCAAAGTTTTAATATGAGAGGCCTTCTTACCTCCTTTTCATAGAACAAAGAAATACATGATGGTAATGTTGTCATTCTCTAACTGTAATTTAGAGCCGACTGTTATAGAGGTAATCTCCTACAAAACCAGTATAACTGCTTTCCTTAATTGACTAATAGAGGAAATGTGAAAAGGATACTCTATTCAGAGCCAAATATAACACTAAAGTCTTTCCAAGCTGTGCATTTAAGCAAAATATAATAATATAGGAGAGCTCTGATATCAGCAATGGATTGTTCTGCCAAGGAGATGTTGGCCAGGGAATCCAAGCACCCCCAAAAGGTAAAGGCTTCTTGCCTGTAAACTGGGATACCTGCAAGAAGAGAGGTGGTAAGACCCTGCTGTCGAAGACCTGATGCAAGCATGGGAAAGATGTATTGAGATTGCACTTGCAAGTGTAGAGTTGGTCTCTGGAATGCTAGAGAGTGTTACCAAAGACCACTAAACCAATAAAGCAAATATTGGTCTCTTTGAGTCAAGCAAGACTCCTCTGTCAGCATCAGCTACACCTCACCTGCCTGGAAATACTGTGCAGCAGTGGCAGCCACATGTCTGTATATCCCAAATCTAATTGGCTATTAGCTCTCTCCTTGGAGGAATAATTCATGGCTGATGCCACAGGCTTACATCCTCTAGTGGTTAAGAGAAGTTATAAGCCACAGTAAGACCTTGGCATCTTTTACAGTAAAAATGTAATTCATGGATTAGCATACCATCCAAACATCTGTGTCTATACCAAAATAAACTACCATAATAATTAGTATTGTTTAAATACCTATATATCTAATTGCTTATGCTTCATTAATAGAATTGAGAGGTTGTTCCTGGAAAAACTGTCATTACATGAAAGGAAACACCCAGAACTGACCAGAGTCCAAAATGACATCTCCAGAGAAAGCAGACTGTTTTGCTTCTTGTCCACCAGTACCCCCTTTCTAAGCCTAGGGAACAATCTGTGGAAGGGGGGCATGGTAGAATGTAAGGGCTGTGATTGGTGTGAATGGTGAAACTGCAGCAACATATCTGAACACTTATTTGATCAACATGATTGTACACATAAGCCCCACCAGCTGGATGGTGGGAGACATGGGCTGTGTAGGTTTGGGCATAACTGCTTGCAAATTGGTTTTACAAGAAGGATGCTTGTACTTATAACTTATTACTTATTGTTAAAAAATAAAAATTAAAAATTGGAAAAAAATAATAAATAATATAAATAAATGAATAAATAAAAACCTTTTAAAATAGAAAAAAATTACCATTAAATTGTAAAGCCATTCTTCAATCATTGAACCAGTTTGCTTCTGGAATTCCCACTAAAGGAAGTTGTTTGTGAATTGTTCCTGAATAAGCATGCTTGCTATAAGAAAAAAACTAGCAGATTCTCTTTCTTTGATTTTTGTTGTAATTATTGTTTTGGTTTGTTTGTTTCACTTGAGTTATGCTGTATAGTCCTGCCTGGCACCAAACTCACTATCATCCTGCTGGGCTGGAGAGATGACTCAGCCATAAGAGAACAGGCTGCTCTTGCAGAGGACCTAGGTTTGATTCCCAGCACCCAAATCGCAACTAACAACCATCCATAATTCCAGTTCCAGAGGATAGGACACTATCTTCTCATCTCTGTAAGCATTGTACAACACAGGTGCATGTACACATATGCAGGCAATATACTCATGCACATAAACAAAATAAAAATAAAATAAATTTTTTAAAACCCTCCTCCCTCAGTTTCTCAAGTGCAGGCATTGTTTGCAGAGTTATGCTGTTTCCTTCTGCTGCTCTTTTGATGATGTCAGTTTGTAAGCTATATGTCTTAAATTTACATAATTTTTCCTCCTTTTCTTTCTCTTCTCAATCTGCTAAGTTTCATTTTTTACTTCGTCTATTCTACCCTCTTTGTCTTTTCTTTGTTTGTATAAGGTCCATGTAATATTCTGCATCTTGCTTGGGCTTAAACTGGGAAGATGTATTTATTAGCCACATGTTTTCCCTTTCTGCTTACTCTGACCATTATGTTTACTTGAACTTCATTTTTACAGACTAAAACAAGCTTCTAATGGAAGACTGGAGTTCTTTCTTTTCCTACATAATGTTTCTTTACATGTTATAGCTTATTCTGTTGATTTGGGTTATTTCTTATTTCATAAAATAACAACAAATTTAATTGCTGCATTTTCTTTTAATTGTTTAACTTTCTCATGATAGCCTGTATCTATTCTTTGCTCAATGAGTGGGAAAATCCTGTCATATCACTTTCTTCTACTCTGTCACTTTCCTCATTTTCTTCTAGAATACAGAAATAAAATGTAAGCATCCCTGTTAGTTCCCTTTTTTCCATGTTATTCATATTAAGCACATCATCATGGTTTTGTATCATGGATAGTCCTTGTTCTGGAGAACAGAGTTTAGGATGAAGAATGAGTCTTAAAAGAACAGAAATGAGTCTCTTCAAACAAGAATCTTATATTTGTTTTATTGTGGCCTTTGAAGTTTTATGGAAAGATTTTCAATCATTCCTCATTTGGAATGAGGCTGGTCCTTTTTCTCCCCTTTACTACTATTTTTAATTTATTCCCTTTGATAACAGAGCAAAGGCTATTTATGACCCCAATTTGTGCTTACAGCTTGCACAGAAAGTTTCCTCTCAATCTATAGATTAATAATTAATTTTTGAAAGCTGAGCTTCAATTTAATTTAAAGTATAAATTCTTACACATTTAAAAAAAAAAAAAACCTCTGGAAATGACTTTGTTATGAGTTTTCCACCTGCAATGCTACATGGTTCTTAGATGATATGACATTGTTGGGTAAGTGTTCTAGTGACATCAATTTCATCTGTAGCTTTATATTATGATTATGGGGAACTAGATGACAACTAACTTCTTTGAAGATAGACTGTTCTCTTCCAGTTTAGAGTTAAAGCTAGATAACATACTATAATTACAACATAGCTACAATAAATTCTGCATGATATTAAACCTTTTTACTACACAATAATAACAAACAGTATATGGAAATGTGACTTTTTTGAAGTTGACATACAGGCAAGTATATTTAAGCAATGACATAAATAGTCCATTTTTCTTATATGTAGTGCTTGCATTAAAAATTAGCTTGTAAAAGTTTAGTTTCCAATCATAATCCAGTGCATAACTGATTTTGTATATATATATGCAAATTATTTTTTTAACTTTTTATACAATTTCAAGGTCTAAGAAGATATTTGGGTGAAAAATCACATATGTTACTCTTATAAGGATGAATGTTAAAAATCTAGCTCAATATTTTAAATAGAAACAGGCTTTTGAAGTAATGAAATTACTCTGAGCAGATTTAATATGGCACTTTTAATGCAATAAGGGTGTTGTATATTTTGTGAAATAAATGTAGAATAAGTTTAAAAATAAATATATGGTATCCGTTTACAATACTCCACGGAAATAATGGGTGCCTCACTACATGTTTCACTGACAAAAAAATAATCACATAAATCTTCTCTACACAGCTTCAATTTAGTGAAATATGCGGTTTTCTCTTTTCTATTACTGTATACAGTATAAATTCTTCTGTTGGGAGACAGATTGTGACAAATTTGCAAACAGCATCTGTATTAATACATTTGAAACATTAATTTATCCAGCAATAAAAACTTTGATTTCCCAAAAGGAGAGTCATGCCTGGAAACTAATGCCTATTTTTGAGACTTAACTGAGTTCCCAATGTTAGTCATTTTCTCATGAGTTACGTGCTCCCCTGGAAAAATATACAACTTAACAGCAAGTACAGAGAGTTAAAAGGGTCACACAAAACATAAATCTGTATGCCTAGTTTATGTATGTGTATAATTCATATAAATAAAATTTTGACTACCTGCACTTTCCATTGTAGAAAATGCTTTTGTTAGCAACAATATCAAAGGAATGACAAACTCTAGAATATATGTAGTAAACTCAATGCTTACATACTATGTTTTTTTTTAAATGATAAATACTGCTCTGGGTGTAATAACAAAAAACTCCTTGAAACAGAGAAATAAAGCAGATGCTTATTGACCCGTTATATGCTTTATTTGCGCATACAGTAGAGTATTTGAAAATGAACTATATAAAATAAAGTAGAATTATAAAAGGCACACAATAATTATTTAAAATACAAATTTAAACAATATTATAAGCTTATCTGTTATTCAACTGGAGCTGACTTTTACATGTCACTTTTGAAAATAATGTTATGGATTTTGAATATTTTTCAGTAAAGAAAGATGTATTATTAGTCAAATTTTTATTTTGTTTTATTTATTCCCTTTCTTAATATTTGTTGCTTTTCTCACTCTTAATATATTCTTGAGACTATTTGCTTATCATTCATTTTATTATTTAAAAATAAACAGGACACTCAAATATTTTTGTATGAAACACTATTGCAAATAATTTTTATAATTTTCTCAGGAGATAAACAATATCAGAAAAAATTATGCAAGCAAAATTTTACCAGCGTTCTATAATAACACAAAGAAAGATTATCCTTACATTGGGTTCCTCTCTACTTTTCAAACTTTGAGCAAATCATATTTAAATGCATGCAAATAATATTTTAAATGATATACCATCCAATTTTAACATTCTAAAGGCTTTCTGCACTATTTGAATAGTGACGATCTCAAATCTGCATCCATGCTGCTTTTTTAATTAAAATTTTACCCAAAGGAAAACAGTATTTAACAGTTTGTGAGCTTACTCTCTCTAGAAATTGTACAGTGAATTGTTCGCTCATACCATAAGGTGCTGTAGTGTCTTGGGCTTTTGCTGAATTGTCTGATCTATCTTTTTTCCACTGCTGTTACACTTTTGACCTAATTTAATCGACACAGGCAGTGGCTTTCACATTGTCTTCTGACTGATTACCTGAGCAGGTAGTGTCAAAAATGGAACCTCTAAGCTGACTGGGATATTCATTTCAGTTCCTGAGAGTTGGCAGAAAGGGACTGCCACTCTGAACAAGAACCCAGAGAACTACTGTGTACTGAGGCAGCGACCCAGGAGAATTCTTCAACCTCCTCGTTTATGAATTTCTCATTTTTAATTAATTTCTTCTTTCAAGTCAATACATTTTCATATATCATTGTCTCCAAACTGCTGTAGGGATGGAAAAATCTGAATTGATTCATTGTTGACATATGTGTTAGGTGTGCTTGGCTCTCACCTTCTCCACCTGAGGAGAATGTGATATTAGTGTCTTGTTTTAAGACTCATCTGTCTTCAAGGTTCTTTAACTTATTTTTAGAAACAAGGAATCATGAGCATTTCATTTGCTTTGGTTTGACTTTGATTGTCTTTCTCTTTTAAAATATTCAGATTTTAAGCCATAATGAATTAGCAAGACTATTATAAAATAAGCCGTTTGTTAGTTCTTTTTAAAATTCCAACCCATTACTAATAGTCACCTATATTTTTTTATTTTATTTTTTATGTGTACGAATGTACTGTCTGCATGTAGGTTTGTGCACCCACATGGTGCAATGCCACGGAGGTCAGAAGAGGGTCTCGGATTCTCCTGGAACTAGAGTTAAAGATGGTTCTCAGCCTCCATGTGGGTGCTGGGGATTGAACCCGGGTCCTCTGCAAGAGCAGTCGGGACTCTTAACCATGAGGCTATCTCTCCAGCCCCAATAGTCTCCTTTTGTATGATTCATATTCTTTCAGCATCTTCTCCACAATGGGGACAACCTATCTGTATTTTGTATTCACTAATTAAAAGAACGTGGAAGAAACACATCGATCATAACAGAAATACTTTGTGTTGGAGGAAATCCTTGTTAATATATTGCTCAAATGAGAACAAGTTTACACATGAATTGAGCAAAGAAACTTTAGAGTATCACGCAAATTTGGATCTCTTTCTGAAATGTGCTGAAACTGGGTAACCCTGGGAGCTGAGCAAGGGTGGCACACTTTCCAGAATAGCAGTACCCTGCTCAGGCCTTTCTACAGCTGCTTCCTTCCCCCTAGGAAGTAAAGATTAGACATTAGAAAGACTTCTCTCTGTTTGTTTAGATTATCACAATCCTAATTTTAATATTCCAAGCTCCTAAACCTCCAGATTTTCCCACCCAGCATCCCCATGGTAGTATCATAGGCAGACATTTCCTATATTCCTCAACAGCCATGTCCTAACACACTCAAGACTACAAGAAACTGCTAAACATCCATTATGTGTGATCAGGGAAATACAGATATCTGTTCAGGTCAGGAAATGCCAGTGCATGTAGCCATATGAGAAACTCCTTGTGAAAGGGTAGCCATACCAGATAAGCAAAGAGGAAGGGGTTGTGGCTAATTCTCCTGATTTATAATATTATTCTACTATTCAAATTAAGAACTGTATGAGCATGTTAACTAATGCCTGATTCACTGCTGCATTGTTGATTTCTTTCCGGATTTTCTATTCCTCAATGCATACAGCATTCCATTGTGCCAATAATCCATTCAAGAAAGCAAATTTCTTTGATTTCTTTCTTTCTGTAGGTTGTATCTTGACTCTAATGATGGCATCCTTTGCTATACAGGTTTTATTTTCTTAAATTTCATTTGTTAATTGTTAGTCTTACTAGTTGTACTATTGGAGATTTGTTCTTAAACTTCTTTCATGAGTCTATAAGTTCCCATGTATTTCCTACTTTTTCTTCAGTGGGATTCCGGTATGCAGTCTCACATCAAGGTCTTTGATTCATTTGAAATTGAGTTTTGCGTACGTTGAGAGATAGAGATCTAGTTTCATTCTTTTACATGAAGCTGTGCATTTGGACCAGCACCATTTGTTGAAGATAATGTCTTCTTCAGTGTATATTATTAGCCCCATGGTCAATAATAAGTTGGCTATACATGCATGGATTTAAATATGGGTCCTCGGGCTGGAGAGATGGCCTAGCGGTTAAGAGCGCTGACCACTCTTATAGAGGACCCTGGTTCGATTGCCAGCACCCACATGGCGGCCAAGAACCGTCTGAAACTCCAATTCCAGGAGAACTCCAGTTCCAGGGGAATCCGACACCCTCTTCTGACCACTGTGGCATTGCACGACACGGGTGCACAAACTTGCATGCAGACAGTACATTCATACACATACATAAATAAATAAAATTTAAAAAATAAATAAATATGGGTCCTCAATAATATGATAGTGCTCTTTAATATAATTTGAGATTAGAGATGTTAATTCCTCCAGCAGTTCTTTTATTGTTTAGGAGTATTTTAGTTATCCTAGGCTTTTATTGTTACCACATGTAATTTGGGTTTACTTTTTAAATTTCTGGGAAGAATTATTGAAATGAATATTGTATTAAATTTGTAGATTGCTTTTGTTAGGATAGCTATTTTTAGGATGGCCTGCTGATCCACAAACCTGGAAAATTATTCCATTTTCAGGTATCTTCTTTAATTTCTTTCTTCAGTGTCTTTCTTTTCTTCCTTGCTTAGATTTATCTCATGATAGTCTATGATTTTGGAGGTGAAAAAAATTCCCCAGATTTCTTCCTTGGTACATTTGTTGATGTTATATAGGAAGAATATTAATTTTGTGTGTTATTTTTATATTCTGCTCTCTACTGAATGTGTTTATCAGTTTCAGAAGTTTTATGGTGGAAACTTTAACATATAGATAGACTTTTACCATCTGAATATAAGGATAGTAGACTCCTTTCCAATTTATATCCACTAAACCTCTTTCACTTGTTTACTGTGTTATGAAAACTTCAAGTACAAAATTGATTTGCAGTATATGTCCTTTATTATTGAGTTATGACTCATCTCTCTAGATTCTACATGACTTTTATCATGGGTGGATGTTGGTTGGACTTTGTTTCTATTGAGAATTATCATGTGTTTTCTTTGAGACTGTTTATATGGCGTATTGCACTAATTGATTTGTGTATGTTAAACCATTCCTGCATCTACTGGATGAACCTAACTTGATCATGGTGGATGATCTTTTTGATGTGTACTTGCTCTTGGTTAGGGAATATTTTATTGAGGATTTTTTTGGTGTCCATGTTTGTCAGAGAAATTGACCTATAATCTCCCCCCCCCTTTTTTTTTGTTGGGTCTTTGTCTACT
Source organism: Rhizomys pruinosus (assembly GCA_009823505.1). NCBI lineage: Eukaryota > Metazoa > Chordata > Mammalia > Rodentia > Spalacidae > Rhizomys > Rhizomys pruinosus. The sequence goes on along the minus strand of VZQC01005485.1, from coordinate 2,747,344 downwards.
TGCAGTACCAGAATAATAACGGCTTCATGGAAAAAATGGAAGTTATCCTTCTTTTTGTATTTTAGACAGATGTATTGAGTCTGAGAAATATTGGTATTAGTTCTTCTTTGATAGAATTCTGTGCTGTATCCATCTAGATCTGGCCTTTTGGAATAATTTAAGTACTGCATTTATCTTACTGGTTTTCTTTATCACTGATACCTTTGAAAGACTGGTAATTTCTAGAATATACAAAGAACACAAAAACTAAACAACAAGAGAACAGTTCTGTTTTAAAAATTGGACAAGGACTTGGACAAGGAATTTTGAAAAGGTGAAACACAAATGACTGAAAAACACTAAAGAAAATATTCAAAACTTTAGTCACCAGAAAAAAGCAATTTAAATCATGTTGAAATTTCATCTTAATGCATTCAGAATGCCTAAGATCCCCCAAATAAACAAGAAGCACTGCAGCTCCTTGTGCTTACAAAAGAAATCCTATTCACTGCTGCTGTGATGCAAACTGGTGCAGCCACTATGGAAATCAGTATGGGGATTCTTCAAACAGTTAGAAATAATGTACCATGTGACCTAGCCATACGACTTAGGCTTATATCCCCCATAAAACTTCAATCTTACTGCAGAGTTACTTGTTCAACACTGTTCATTACTGCTCTTTTCACAGGAGACAATAAATGGAAACAGACTAGATTCTCATCAAATAATGAATAGATAAAGAAAATATGGTACATCCGCACAATGGAATATTATTCAACTCTAAAAAAAAACCATGAAATTATGTAATTCTTAGGTAAATGGATGGAACTGCAAACAACCATTCTGAGTGAGTAAAACAGGGTCCAGAAAAACAAATGTCACATGTTCTTCCTTATACTTTGGTCCTAGCTTTGAAATTTTAGATATATGTATTTCAAATGTAAACTCCATTGAAATCAGAAAACAGATGGCTGAGTGTTGCATAGAATTGTCTTCTGCATGCAAATTAGGGATGAATGTCTTTTTCTGAAGATTGATGGCACCAGCTTGCCTAGGATTATAAACTTGCTGACCTTCTGCAAGGAAAGGAGGAGGCTAGAGAGTCAGCCACTGCTCCCAACCAGCCAGGTGGCCTTGACTCTATGGGGCGATTCCGTGGGGTGGGCCTCCCTTGCTGCCTAGATGTCACAGGATCCAAAACCAGTTTTGGATTTTCAGTGCAGCCTTAGATGGGGTGGCGGCACTCGCCCTTCTGTAAACAGTGCTCACCCTTCTGTAAGTAAGCCCTCATCCACTATTCTGTTAGTAAGCCCAAATAAAATTACTGGTTTGGTTTAATTATACTTTACTTTTTCATTAGAGAAAAAGGGAGGAGAAAGCTGGATGCTGCTCTTGCCTACCAGAAGGAATTTTAATAACACTGAGAAAGGAGAACTTCGTGGTAAGGGAGAAAGAATGTAGTGATATAAAGAGGAAAGGGAATAGTAGTGTAGAAAGAATTAATTAGCTTGGAGAATGGGATAGCAGAGCAGAGGTGGAAGGATGGGAAGGTTAACTGACAATAAATGCATTTAGGAGGGCATGAACGCTGCCACTATGGATGCTTGTTAAAGTTTATATGAAGATAGATAGATAGATAGATAGATAGATAGATAGATAGATAGATAGATGAAAATATTTTTATTTGTGTATCAAAGACTAAGGTTAAGACACACACAAAATAATACTTGAAAAGTTATAGTTAATAATCAGTGTTGGAATCAATCTCCCTTGATTATTTTAGAGAGCATTTCTGATATATTTCCAAAAGAATATTAAGCATGGTACATCCAGATGACAATTACAGTTCCCTACACTAGTCCTCACTGTCTTTCTTTTTTTCTTTTTCTCTGCATTAGGAATTGCTGTATGTATGAATGTATTTTAAAAGGTGACTTAAAAGCAATTACTTTACAATAGAGGGACATTGTCCTTACTAAGCACCATAAACTAGCAGAGTAAAAGTCTAATGTCAGGATTGAACTCCTTCTTTTGAAGCTGTTCACCAGGGGTTGACATTCCAGTAATACTGACCATTGTCCCTACCTTTTTAACCACTAGAACTGGATGTTAAGTCTGTATCGGTGATGATAAAATGAGAATTTTAGAAAAGACAGAGAGAAATTAAGTTGGTACTGACAAGCTTTGTCTCTACAGCCTAGCTTTCAGAGTGCTAGAAAGTATTATGGGTGTAAACAAAAGAAAAAAAATCATTAACTTTATCCAATATTGAATGCTCTGTTCTTCAGTAACAACCAGTATGGCAAGATGTAACCTCTACTGCAATAATGATTGGTATGAATACTATGGGAATATCCACTTTATAATCATCTCTAAGGTCCACCTCATAAGACAGATCCCATATCTGACATTAATGTAAGGTTTGGAAAATATGGCTAGACAGGCCACATGTACATAGAAGTTCAGTTATATGTAAGGTGGAGATTTTTGCAGAAGCCCACAACTGGCCAACATGCAGAAAACATGAGACTACAGATTGATAGCCCTGAATTGGACACCCTAAAACAAACATCCGCCTCCAAGATCTCAGGGGACATTGCAGAAGATGTGGTAGAAAGATTGTCAGAGCCATCGGTACTGGATGACCACTGGTAAACAGAGTTCTAGACAGCTAATTGGTTACTCATAAGAACTATAGCAATGGGGACAGAGTAAATTACCATGTAAACTCAACTCAGACAAAATTCCAACATGGATGTGGAGAAATAAGTAAGAAATCCCAACTCTACATGAGGAACTATTGGAAACACATGGTTTCTGGGAATGGGAGAGTCATTTTCTTTTAAGGATGGTATCTGGGTAGTTGAACCAGGCTCCAGTGAATGGACCTATGCCAAAGAGCATTTGTGGAAACATATTTGAATATATATATATATATATATATTACATATATATATATATATATATTACATACTAAAGTATATGAAGTTGGACACGGGATTATTAATACTAGAGAAGATTAAATACAGAAAAAATATATTGAACAGAATTATATATTTTTTTCTTTCTTTCTTTTTTTTTTTGAGACAGTGTCTCCTATAACCCCAGCTGGCCTGGAACTCACTCTGTAGACTAGCATGGCCTGAACTCACAGAGCTCCATCTGCCTCTGCCTACGTAGTGCTAGGATTAAAGGCGTGAGCCACTACGCCCAGCTTAAAGATGGTTCTTAGCCATTAGTAGGATTGAAAGGTTATGCCTGGACAAGCTGGCAGCCCATGAAAGAAAACAGCCAGAATTGACTAGAGACCAAGACAACAGCTCCAGAGAAAGTAGACTGTTCTGCATCTCATCCACGCGTGCCCCTTTTCTAAGCCTAGGGAACAATCTGTGGAAGAGGAGGCACGGTAGAATGTAAGGGCTGCGATTGGGGTGAATGGTGAAACTACAACAATATAGACTGGATACTCATTTGATCAACTTGATTGAACATACAAGTCCCCCCCCCCGCTAGATGGTGGGACCCATGAACTGTATGGGTTTGGGCGCAACTGCTCGCAAATTGGTTTGACATGAAGGATGCTGGTACTCACAAATTATCACTTATTGTTAAAAAAAAAATGAGAACAAAACAACAACAAAAAACCCCCAGAAAGATGCAGAAAAGTTACGGCAGAATGCATGATCTGGGATGGGTAGAGGTGGGGCGGGGTGAAGGAAGGGGATATACGCCTGAACTGAATTGGAAAATGATGTATGAAATACACAACGCATCAATAAAAAAAAAAAAAAAAGATGGTTCTTAGCTGCCATGTGGGTGCTGGAAATCAAACCCAGGTCCTCTGCAAGAGCATTTGGTACTCTTAACTGCTGAGCCATCTATCCAGCCCTGAAAAAATATTTTTTTAAATGAGAAGAAAGCATCCCTTAGGTAAAATATCATACCATCTGCAAAAAGGGATAGCTTAACTTCTTCTTTTCTGATCAAGCATTCCTTTAATTTCCTTCCCTTGTCTTATTGCCCTATGAAGTGTTTCAAGCACTGTGTTGAAGAGGAGTAGAGATAAGGGGAAGCTTTTCCAGGTTCCCACCTTTAAGGGAAATGGTTCCAATGTTTTCTTTCTCCATTTAGGATGCTGTTGACAGTGGGTTTGTAATATATATGGCTTGGATCATGTTGAGGAATGTTCCTTTCAATCATATTCCCTCTCAGACTTTAAACATGAAGGGATGCTGGATCTTGTCAATGCTTTTTCTGCATCTATTGAGATGATCATGTGGTTTTTGTCTTTAAGTCCATTTATGTGTTTTATAATAGTTATTGGTTTACGTATGTTGAGCCATTCCTGAATCTCTGGTATGAATCCAACTTGATCATGATGGATGATCTTTTCGATGTGGGTCTGTATGCGATTTTCAAGTATTTTGTTGAGAATGTTTGTGTCTATGCTCATTAGAGACATGGGTCTATAGTTTTCTTTTTTGCTTGTATCTTTACCTGGTTTTGGTATTAGAGTGATGCTGGCTTCATAGAAGGAGTTTGGGATAATTCCTTCTATTTGTATCCTTCTGATCAGTTTGAATAGCAATGGTTGTAGGACCTCTTTAAATGTTTTATAGAATTCTGCTGTGACACCATCTGGATCTGGGCTTTTTTAGTTGAGAGGTTTTTTTCTTTTTAATTACATCTTCAATTTCCTCAAGTATTATGGATCTGTTTAAAATGTCAATCTCTTCTTGGTTAAGCTTTGTTAGTTCCCAGGATTTCAGATATCCATCCATTTCTCTTAGGTTTTCAAATTTAGTGAAGTATAGGTTTTTGAAGTATTCCTGTATGATTGTCTGGATCTTTTCATTATCTGTTGTGATGTTTCACCTTTCATCACGGATACTATTGATATGATAGTTTTCCTAAGGGATGTGAAATACTCCACTAGAAACCTTCTAGAAATGATTAAGAGTTTTAGTAAAGTGGCGGGATACAAAATTAACCTATAAAAATCATTAGTCTTTATTTACACAACAATAAACAATTGGAGAAGGAATATAAGAAGAACTTCCCACTCACAAGAGCCTCAAAAATAATAAGATACCTGGGAACAAACCTAAGCAAAGATATCAAAGACCTCTACAACAAAAATTTTAAACCCCTGAAGAACGAGATTGAAAATTTCATCAAAAGATGGAAAGACCTCCCATGCTCATGGATCGAGAAAATTGCCATAATAAAAATGTCCGTTTTACCCAAATTGTTATACATATTCAGTGCAACCCCAATCAAAATCCCTATGAACTTCTTCACAGACTTGGAAAAAAAATCCTTAAATTCATATGGAAAAACAAAAGACTTCCAATAGCTAAAGCAACCCTGAGTGCAAAATGCAATACAGGGGGCATTGCTCTACCAGATTTCAAACTATATTTCAGAGCCATATGTACTAGTCTTTACACAGAGAATTACACAGTGCGCCTGAGCAGAACTTGTCCCTTATCAACCTTACCTGCTCTAGGCAGATGACCATAGAAGCAGCTGAGTTGCAGACCTGGGACAAACACAAGGCTACACAATGACTGGACTAAGAGGAGAGCAGAATGCAAACAGTACATAAATCCTAACCTTGCCCCCAATAAACGAGTCCATGGCAGCTCACCTTCTGCCTGCATTCACCCAACTCCCAGGGTCTGCATCTCGACTCTGTCCCTCTCAATCCATTTTGTTCACAGACGAAATTCCCTGGCAAGCCTGGGGGATTGACAACATCTGGCACCCAACACACTACCCCGAGGTCATAGCCTTTGATACCAGCTTTGTTTCTCAGGCGTGGTCTAAACTAAAGTCCATTTCTGACCCTGCTACCCTGGTCCCCTGGGCGTCCTCTGCCTCCTGGCCCTTCTCTGCCTTTTTCTCTTTAGGTGTCTGTTTCGCTTTGCCTGAAGCCAATGCCAGGTCAACAAAATGATGGCCCAGGTCCTCTCGGCAGTGGTTAATAAGGATTCTGCACACACCTCATCCAGATGAGTGGATTCGTGTCTGGCTCTCATCTATCCAAAATTCATAATGAGCTTGTCTCTCCCTTCAGCCGTGCCGCTCCTGTCTTCATCCCTCAGTGGCTGGTTAGTCAAAAATGGGTAAGACCCTGCAAACCAGGGCAACCTAAGGCAGGCACAGTCAAAATGTCGGAAGGCCAGAGGTAGGGTCAACAAGGTTAGGGTATAACACCTGAACTCCCATTCAGACCACTCCCCACTCAAAATTAAATACAAAGGGTGGAATTTTAGTAGCCTGTACACTGAGAATTATGCAGTGTGCCTGTGCAGAACTTGTCCCTCAACAACATATCCTGTCCTAGGCAGGCGACCATACAAGCAGCTGAGTTGCAGACATTGGCCAATCACAAGGTGACATGATGACTATAGTAAGAGGAGAGCAGAATGAGAACAGTATGTAAACCGTAACTTTGCCCCCAATAAATGAGTCCATGGCAGCTCACCTCCTGCCTGCGTTCACCCAACTCCCAGGGTCTGTGTCTTGACTCTGCACCCTAGGGGATTAACAACAGGCATAGTCAGAAAGACAGCCTGGTACTAGAACAAAAACAAACCCGTTGACCAGTGGAACAAAATTAAAGATCCAAACTAGAGCTCATACAAATTCAGCTACCTCATATTTGACAAAGGGCAAAAAAAAAAAAAAATTAAAAAAATAAAATAAAATAAAAACCCTCAGTGGAGGAAAGATAGCATCTTCAGCAAATGGTGCTAGCAAAATTGGATCACGATTTGTAGAAGAACAAAAGTAAACCCTTACCTCTCACCCTGTACAAAAGTAAACTCCAAGTGTATCAAAGATCTCAATATGAAGCCTGAAACCCTGCAGCTTATAGAAGAAAAAGTTGGCAACAAACTACAAGACATAAGCATAGGAAAAGACTTTCTCAATCAGACAGCAGCTGCACAGGAAATAAGTCGACAAATGGGACCTCATCAAACTCAAAAGCTTCTGGATAGCAAAATAAACAATCAAGGAAGTGAAGAGAAACCCCACAGAGTGGGAGGAAATCTTTATCAGTGATACATCTGACAGAGCATTAATGTCAAGAATATATAAACGATCCAAAAAACAAAGAGGAAAACAAAGGACCTCAAAAGATGGAGTAAAGAGCTGAACAGAGACTTCATCAGTGAGAAATTAGAGATGGCTGAGAAACATCTTAAAAAGTGTTAAACATCATTAATAATTAAGGAAATGCAAATTAAAACCACTCTCAGATATCATCTCACTCCAATACGACTAGCTAAAATCAATAAAACAAAAGATACCAAATCCTGGAGAAGTTGTAGGGAAAGGGAAACAGCCACTGCTGGTGTGAATGTAAACTGTACAAACACTATAGAAAGCAGTATGGAGAACCCTTAAAAGTCTCAAAATTAACCTACCAACTGACCCAGTCATACCACTCTTGGCCATATACCCCAAAGACTCATCCTACTGCAAAGATACATGCACATCAATGTTTATTGCAGTTCTCTTCACAATAGCGAAGAGCTGGAACCACCTGAAATGCCCCTCAACAAATGAGTGGATAACAAAAATATGGTACACCTACACAATGGAGTACTATTCAGTGGTAAAGAAAGATGGCATGAACTTTGCAGGTAAATGGATGGAGCTTGAAGCCATTATGTTAAGTGAAGTAACACAGTCCCAGAAAAACAAACAATGAATGGCTTCCTTCATTTCTGGATGCTAATACCAAATCCTCCCAGATGAAAGGCAAGCTGAAAAATATTATTGTTATATTTCTAATTATCTGAAAGCAGCTATGTTGTTATAATGTTAATCTCTCAAGGAGCTCTAGAATCCACCCACCACTTATTTTCAGACTCTGTAATTACTGTATATGGGTGGAGAGTGTGTATTCATATTTTAGAGTAATATAAAATTAACAGAGGAAAATGTGAATTTCTAAGCATAAAAAAAGACTGAGAGAAAGACACAAGACAGTTATCACAGAATACACAGTCTGGGTGGGATGGGTGGAAGGGAAAAGGGAATATGCCTGTGCTGGATAGCTTTAGTGTCAGTTTGACACACCTGGGTTTAGGGAGCCTCAATTGGGGAATTTGCTCTATTGGATTGGCCTGTGGCCACATCTGTGGAGTATTGTCATAATTGTCGAGCAGTGTGGGAGGGCCAGCCCACAATGAGTGGTGACACCCTGGGCAGGTTGTTGTACACCTTATAAGAAGGCAGGCTGGGCATGAGCCAGAGGAGCAAGCCAGTAAACAGCATTCCTCCATGGTCTGTGCTTCAGCTCCTGCCTCCAGGTTCCTGCCCTGAGGTCCTGCCTTGGGCTCCCTATGTGATGAACTGTGACCCAGGAGATGTCATCTGAATAAACCCTTTCCTCCCCAAGCTGGTGTTGGTCAGAGTGTTTTGTCACAGCAATGGAGGACAAACTAGAACAATGCCTAAACTGAATTGAAAAGTGATGTCTGAAGTACACAAAACATCAATAAAAGTACAAAAAAATGAGAAAAAAAGAAAGCAGAATGAACATTACTGTTTATGTGCATGAAATCCAAACCCTCTTTGGTTAAGCCACATTTATTTCATCAGAATTATGAAATATCATCAAATACTGACATGATGCATCATCAAAATAAAGACATGAATGCCAGTTGTGAATGAGCCACTATCCACCACATTCACAAGCCATCCTCATGCTTTGGAGGTTGTCTTGAACAGATTTTCTGTTTCAAATTCATGCATCCATTCATAGGCCAGAGGTAAGTAATGACTGACCATAATAGGCATTCAAAATCTTGCCTTCTGTAGTAGTTACATTTCTGTTGCCATGATAAAACAGCATGGCCAAGAAAGCTACAGAAAGAAGATGATTTCATCTTGCTCATGGTTCCAGACAGGTAAGAATCCATGATGACAGCGGTGGCATGGTGGCAGAGCTGTCCACATCAGAAAACAGAGCAATCACTTATTCAGGCAAGAACAGGAAAGAGAGAGAAATAAAAGGTCTCAAACTCTCTCAGTGACATGGTTCCTCCTGCATAGTCGCACCCATTAAAGGTTCCATGACTCTCTCCTAAACAGTACCACACAATGAAGATCACATGCTCCAATATTTAGGAGTGTTTCTGGGACATCCATTCAAACCACACCTTGTTTTCCCTTAAATGGTAAAATTATCAAATACTAGCTTCTTGTGTGCTTGCTGGGATCCATCACTTGAATTACATGAAATTCAAAAATTTTCCCAGAGTGATACTTTTTCTAAAAGATACAGGAATTTTCCAGAGCAATGTGGCTGGCTAGCTGAACAGAATTTTGAGCTCTAGTTTAAATTAGAGATGCCTTATTAAATTTGAATTGATGGAGAGCTTTCGAGAAAGACATCCAACCACTCTGTTTCCAACCTCTATAGGCACACATATGCCCACACACAGTATATGCATACACCCAAACATACATATATGAAAAAAAATTCCCTACCAAGAGTGTTCTTATATTTGCTCTTTGAATTCTTGGTACTAAAGGTGTTCCCTGGCAGGTAACCTCTAATGTCTATCCCAAGGAAAACTAAAGTATATTTTGATGACATAATTTCAAACCCCATCTGGCCTGTGACTTGTCATGTAGAGATATGCCTAATTCTGCATCTCAACTGCTAGGATTAATGGAGTAGTCACCATATCCAGAAAATATGCCTCCTTGGGAAAGTTACTTTTTCCTGTCTATTTGTCAGACATTTGATTATACTTATTCCTTGCAAGCCCAATTCAGGTTACATTGGTTTTTTTTTTTTTATTTCCTAGTATCTGTTTTATATCAGGACTTCTACCTTTATGAAAATGATATAGGGTGCTTCACACAGAGCAAGTCTGCCAATGTTGGATGTCATAGAACATTCTATGTTAGAAAACTTTATTGGATATAGTTTACCTGATCCAACATGGAGCATGCTTTACTTTCACTTCACCACTCCACCCTTCCCACCCTATCCACATAGCCTGTTATAATTAAAAATCTAAATTATAATTCATGTAGATTTTATTATAGTAGAATTAATTCTTACTGACAATGGATAGCTTTTATAACCTGATATCTGTGGTTAACACCATTAAAAAGTTCAGAAAATTAGTATTTTGGATGAATTAAATTGAAGATGTCTTCACATTTTATATGTATGTAAGTTTGTGTGTGTGTGTAAAACATTATAACACTTCATGTTTCAATGATTCTGGACCCATGTTCTGTAGAGAGTTCTGGGCTCTACAGAATAGTTTATTTAATCAACATGGCATGTTCCACAATTATTCAGAGTAAATAAACTTGCATCTTTTTTTTTTACCTTATAAGAGCTAGGAAACATATTACTTTTATACTTTTATCTCTTGTAATATTATTGTCAAAGAAAGACAATAAGGAAGAAAGGGAGGTATGGGTGTGTCTGATTTAAGCTCAGGTGTATGTATGAGTTAATATTCCAGCCAGCATGTCCCAAAGGCACAAGTGAGGGTCATAGGACTTCTCTGTTTACACCCAGGAGTTGGGAGGATGTGATGATACAAGGGTCTAGTATTGGTTGGTAGAAGTTGATGTCAAATTGCCTATATAATTACATGTTACACTTGAATAAATGGCCATTTTTTCTTTGGAATTGCTGTCTGCCATGTGTCTTTCGGCTGTGCTTCCCTACACATGCTTTCTCTGTGACCATTCCATGTTCCATTGTGGAATGGAGCACTTGCTATAGGGAGGGAAGGATGGAGAGAGAGGGGGAAGGAAGCCATTAACTAAAGAGCCAGTGATGTATGATCTATATATGATACTAATGTCCTGCTTCTGAGTGAGTCACTGACATCCTTGATGAAGGATGCGGGGTCACTAAAATCTAAGTCAAATCTAGGCAAATCCATACTTTTCTATTGATCTTTTCAGGTTTTCCATTGGTTGACAAAACTGAAGCCTAAACAACAACTTCTGGAAATACTTTTAATATGAGAGAGATCTCTATTTCATGGGATCACAATTTAATTTCACCTTTGTGAAATAAGCATTGAAACACAAAGACCAATACAGCCCCAGGATGACAACAGGTTCATGCTTCTAATCATATCCCCTCCAGACAAATAGTGAGAAACTAAGGACAAGAATGATTAACATTATCAATGAAATGTAGCAAGTTTGGAGAAATGGCCATTTGTTTATTCTATATTATTTAAGAATATTCTGTAACTAAACACTAGGAATATTTAAATTAAATTTTTATTTATTTTTTATTTTATGCATCGGTGTATATTGCCTGCATGGGGGTAGGTGCACCAATGTATTGCAGTGCCCATGAAGGGCAGAAGAGGGCAATAGGATCCCCAAGAACTAAAGTCACAGATGGTTGTTAGTCTCCATGTGGGTGCTGGGAATCAAACCTGGGTCCTCTGCAAGAGTAGCCAGTCCTTTTAATCATTGAGCCATCTCTCCTGTATTATAAATTTCTTACCACTACAGTAAAATAATCTATGCCTTTGGTAAAACTCTCTGGCATTCCAGAGACCATCCGTATGCTTGCAAGTGCGGTCTCCATACATCTTTCCCATGTTTATATCAGGTCTTCAACAGCAGGGCCTTATCACCTCTCTTCCTGCAGATATCCTGGTTTGGAGGCAAGGAGCCTTTACCTTTTGTGGACCTTTGTGGGGGCTTGGATCCCCTGGCCAACATCTCCTTGGTAGAATATCCATTGTTGATGTCAGAGCTCCTGTATAATATATTTTACTTAGTGGCATAGATTAAGGAGGCTTACATTATATTTGGTTCTGAATGCGAATAATCCTTTTCACAGTTTTATGTCCATTAGTCAATTAAGAAGGCAGTTTTTCCGATTTTACAAGAGAATACCTCTTTAACAGTTGGCTCCAATCTACAGCTAGGAACGACCTCATCATCATCATATTTCTCCTTATTCTATGGGGGGGAGTTAAGAAATTCTCTTGTATTAAACCTTTGCAGCACCTAGAAGATAGGTGTTCGTTAGGATTCATTAAAAAACGTTGTTACAGTAGGTCCAGAGAGGGGCCTGATGTCTGCAGTAATCTGAGGATTTTCTTCCCTTCAATGCCCAGAGCCGAGAGTGTACCAAAGGGCCACTAAACCAATAAAGCAAATATAGGTCTCCTTGAGTACAGCCAGACGCCTCCGTCAGCACCAGCTACACCTCATCTGCCTGGAAATACTGTGCAGCAAGCAGCCATATGCTCGTATATCCCAAATCTATTGCTATTGGCTCTCTCCTTGGAGGAATAACCCATGGCTGATGCCACAAGCTCACATCGTCTAGTGGTTAGGAGATGTTATAAACACCATGACGACCCTGTCATACTTAACGAAGAAAATGTAATACATGGATTACAATTACAATCCAAACATCTGTGTCTCTACCAAAATAAACTAACATAACAATTAGTAATGTTTTTTAATACCTCTAAATCCAATTGTGAGTGCTTCATTGGTAGCGACGAAGGCTATATATTTACTGTTTTAATACCTTATATCTAATTGCATGTGCTTCATTGTAGGATTAAAGTTATGCCTGGACAAGCTGGCAGCCCATGAAAGAAAACAGCCAGAATTGACTAGAGACCAAGACAACAGCTCCAGAGAAAGTAGACTGTTTTGCTTCTCATCCACCTGTGCCCCTTTTCTAAGCTAGGGAACAATCTGGATAGAGGGCCGAGAAAGAGAAGGCGTAGAATGTAAGGCTGCGATTGGGGTTAATGGTGAACTACAACAATATAGACTGGACACCCATTTGATCAACTTGATGAACATACAACCCCCCCCCCCCGCTGGAGGTGGGACCATGAGCTGTGTGGGTTTGGGCACAACTGCTCGCAAATTGGTTTTACATGAAGTGCTTGTACTCACAAACTATCACTTATTGTTAAAAAAATGAAAACAAACAAAACAAAAAAGCAGAAACGAGCCGAAAAGTTATGCAGAATGCATTGATCTGGGATGGGTAGGGGTGGGGGGTGGGGTGAAGGAAAGGGGCTATACGCCTTGTACTGCTTGGAAATAGATGTATGAATACACAAGCATCAATAAAAAATTAATTAAATAATCTCTGCCTAAATCTCTATATTTATATATGTTTTTATGAGTTTTATGCATCATATAAGAGATATTAATCACATTTTGACATCACTTCCCATCTGCAACTCCAATAGCACCTCCTGCATACAGTAGATTGTGTGCATGCTGTCATATAAGTTAAGGCCTAACCGATTACGTATCTGTCCCCAGATGTGCAAGTTTATCCACTGGACTCTACTCAGTTTATCTAGAGTCATTCCTTAAGGAATCCCTACTCTCCTCACCCCCTGAATATTAGTTGCCAATAGCTCTTTGGATAAGTTTAGAGCCTGCTATGAATTTCTCCAATTTTATCCTGATGTTTTACGAGTCACCATGGGTCTTGTTCATGCTCTCGCTGTTGTTCAAGTTAACATATGAACAAACTTCCAGAGTTTTAAAGCCTCTGTTTCCTTGTTCATGCAGTACCCTGGCTCTTTTAAATCTTTCATGGTCTGTGCCCTCACTCCCAGGTCTCTAGAGTACTGGCTACTGAACCCTGACAGTTCCCTCCTTCCCAAGTGCTCCCGGCAAAACAGGAGCATGTTTCCCCCAAAGTTGTGCCACAATCAAAGGGGGAACTTGTGCTTTTCTACTGTTGATAAAGTTTCATTTTAAAAAACAATTCTATTTATTTTTTATGTGTATATTGTACTGACTGCCTGTACATAAGAGCACTTGTGTGGGGCAGTGCCATGGAGATCAGGGAGGGCATTGGATACCTTGGATGGAATTATAGAGTAGCGTAGGCGTCATGTGGGCTGAATCAAACTCAGTTCTCTGTAAGTAGCCAATGCTCTTACTCAAGCTATCTCGCCAGCCCCAATAAAATATTTCTTGATTATTTCCCACACCTTCGTAGGTCCATTTTGAAAGATAACTTTTGTAAATTATCAACAAATATAAGTGATAAAAATAGCCAAAGACATTCTAACATGTAAATATATTTTTTTTCTTATGGGGGAACCAGACCACTACTCTTAATTTTTCTATGTTTTTCAATTTCTATAAGATTAGATAAAATTAACCAAAGTTTTCATCAATATATTACTCTAGTTACCATACAAATAAAAAAGGGAAAAAAAACCCTACCAGACTGCCCCCTATCCCCACTCCTCTCAATACAGTGCTTGAAATGGCTCGTGAGAACAATAAGCACAAAAAAAAAAAAGGAAATCAGAGGAGTACCAATTGGAAAAGGAAGTCAAACTACCTTTTCGAGACCATTAGTTTACCTTGGGATGCCAAAAACTCAACCAGAAAATTCTAGAAACATCAACCTTCGACATGCGGGATACATAATTAACCTAGAAAAATCAGGGCTTTCCTATTATTCAATAACGAGCATTGGAGAAGGTGGAATAAAAGGGACTTCCCACTCACCATATCGTTTCCAAAAAGTAAGTTATCTAGAAACAACCTGACCAACACACATCACCCACTACTGATGGGAAGGCAAACTTGTAACCCCTATGGAAGCAGTGTGGAGAACTCTCAAGAACTGAAAATGCCCTACCACCTGACCCGTCTATACCACTCCCGGGGGTATATACCCACAAAACCCATCCTATCACAGAGATACATGCACATTCATGTTTATTACAAGCTCTCTTCACAATAGTGAAGAGCTGGAAGCAATCAGTGTCCCTAACTGATGAGTGGATAGAGAAAATGTGTACATCTACAAAACAGAATTCTATGCAGTGGTAAAGAAAGTGATGTCATGAACTTTGAAGGTAAATGGATGGAACTTGAAGCATTATGCTAAGTGAAGTAGATACACAGTCCCAGAAAAACAAAGGACAATGTTATCCCTCCATTTGTGGATGCTAGCACCAATCCCTAGTTGAAAGGCAAGCTGAGAAAAGTTAATGTTAATTTCTTTTTTATCTGAAAGCAGCTATGCTGTTATATGTCATGCCTTAATGGCTCTAGAATAAACTGACCACTTATTTCAGACTTTATAATTGGGGTATATTCATGGAGGGTATGTATTCATATATTAGAGTATATAAAATTAAGGGAAAATGTTGAACTCCTAAACATATTTTGGATTAGCATACAGTTTATTTTCAAAGTCATAATTTTGGTTATATGTGATGTCTACATAGGATATCTTGGAGCAATACAAATGGGAAGGAACAACAATGACAAAAGACTGGCAAAGAACTGACTGAAGTTACCCTCTCCCAAACATAAACCTCTGCACAGAAAACTTTAAAAAAACTGAGAAAAAGATGCAAGACGTGTATGGCCAGAATGCACAAAACTGGGGTGGAGTTGGGAGGCATGGAAAGGGAATGTGTCTAAAATTGGACTGAAAATGATGTATGAAACACAAAACCAAATAACTATATTTTATTTAAAAAAGAATTGTACCATAAAACTTACTGGATGTGCCATTTAAAAAAAATAATAAAAGATCCTTTACAAAAAAGGGAAACAATCAGAAATTTTGTATAGTTTGGTACCAAAGGTGTTAGATGGATTTGAAAAAGTGAAAGAACAAAGGGACTGGAATAAAAAGCCACACAGCCTGCCGGTTGCTCTCTTCTACAGGAAATGCCTACTGCTCCTGTTTTCCAAGATGCTGTCTACCCCCTCTCTCCCTAAAAATAATTTTCTACAATGTAGTGTTCTCCACTCCCTTTTTACATTAAATGTGTCTGTGTTCTTCAATATATTATATATTTATATATATTTTTATATATTATAATATAGTGAAAACTACAACCATTTGACTGGACCACATTTGATCAACTTGATTGAACATACAGCCCCCCCCCTGCTGGATGGTGGACCCATGAGCTGTGTGGGTTTGGGCACATGCTCGGCAAATTGGTTTTACATGAAGGATGCTTGTACTCACAATTATCACTTATTGTTAAAAAAATTAAAACAAAACAAAAACAAAAAAACAGAGAAAGATGCAGAAAATTTACGGCAGCAGAATGCATGATCTGGGCTGGGTAGGGGTGGGGTGGGGGAAGGGAAGGGGAATTGCCTGAATGATTGGAAAATGATGTATGAATACACAAAGCATCCATAAAAGAAAAGAAATGAAGAAACTGTTTCACATTCCTTTAATGCAGGAGAGAAATTAACTCCCTACATTAACAAACTAGGGGTTACCAAGTTTCTTATCATGCCAGTGTCTTGAATGACAAGTTTTATTTTATCATAGCTTTAATGCCTATTGATTTCTAAATTTAACTCTTTTCACTTCTTAACCACTTGAATTTATTGTTTTCCAGGGTAATGTTCTCCTTAGTGGATTTTCATCCATTTTTATTGTCTGGTTGATATCCAGAACTATTTTTTATTTGTTTTAATTTATACTTAAAGCAATACTTCAAATTTTATTAATTTATTTTTCCATATGCATTATTTTAAGCATGTGGAAAGAATGGAAGCAACAGAAAACCTGCCTGAATCTGAAGCTTACCTTTTTGTCATTGGGCCTGGAGTGGAGGCAGGGATTGTGATGAATAGTAACAGTAAACAGTGAATAGTAAAGATGAAAGTAAAAGAATGTGTTAGTAAAAGAAATAAAAATTGGGCAGGTAATAAGAAAAAGAGAAAGAAAGGCACAGAATAAGGAATTGGAATATGCCTATGTTATAGAAATAAGAATGCTTAAGATAAGATTATGAAACACATATCGTAAATAAATATTTGAAAACTCCATGGATATTACCCATAAAATACCTATTGATTAAAATTACAATAAAGACAGTAAACAAAGAAGCCATATGATCAGGTGAAGCAGATATTTAAAGAAAAGCAGGAAAGATATGTTCTCACTATGATCATAATCATTCTGAATAGGAAATGACGATTCTATGATAAATTCATCCTAGAGGGGCTGGAGAGATAGCCTAGCGGGTAATAAGACACCAACGCTCTTGCAGAGGACCGGGGTTCGATCCCCAGCACCCACATGGCGGCTCTAGAACCGTCTGTAACGCTATTACAGGAGAGCTCCAGTTCCAGGGGAATCCTGACACCCTCTTGACCTCCGCGGCATTGCACGACACGGGGGCACAGACCTGATAGCAGACAATACATTCATTCACATACAAAAAAAAAAAAAAATTTTTTTTAATTCATCTAGAAATCAAGAGAAGTCCCTTTCTTTTTTTTTTACCCGTCACAGACTTTATTTTAAAGTAAAAATTATGGTTCTTTTATTCAGTCTGTTTTTATTCATTTCAGAGGTCTACTTTGAAGCTACCCCCAGTACTAAACCAGTCAGTACATGACAGTTTTTCTGTAGCAACTTCTCTCTTTAAGACAAGGATGAGACCTGCCAAACTTTGGCCAAGGAAATAATGTCTTTCTTCTTCTAATTTTTTTTAATTTTATTTACTTCTTGTATGGTGTATCACATGACTGTCTGCATGCAGGTTTGTGCACCCATGAGTGCAATGCCGGGGGTCAGAAGAGGGTGTCGGGATTCCCCTGGAACTGGAGTTCTCTGGAATTGGGTTTCAGACCGTTCTCGGCCACCATGTGGGGTGCTGGGGAATCGAACTGGGTCCCCTGTAAGAGTGGTCGGTGCTCTTAACGCTTAGGCTCATCTCTCCAGCCCTCTTCCCATTTTTGTGTATAATAAAATTACATTTTCATATAGAAAAATATGACCTAATTGCTTTCACTAGGATGCTAGGTAAAATATGGCAAAACATTAAAAATATATAGAAATTCATTTACAGATATTATTTCCGCATTAAATTATTTTTGTTTAAGGAATTTCTTTAAGTGTTATGGGGAAAGGACACACTTTTTTCACAATCTATAATCCTTGCTTTATAAACATGTTTTTATTGCTCAATAAGCAATTATCAATAAATACTTACCTAGTTTTTTACTACAAAATCTGTTGTTAGAACAATTCTAATCAAGGTAATATTGAACCGTTTTCTTCAATTGGCTTGAGAAACAGTAAGCATATTCTAATTTTTGTTTTCCATGTCCAATTTCATTATATTCTATATTTCAACTGTGTATTTCTGGGGGCCTGTTTATTTAAATCATCTGAGCAGATGTTGTTTTAGTGTAGGCTGAAGGCTCAAAGCTCCTGACATAAGCATGACCTTCATAAAATGAAAGCACAAGTTGTCTAATATGGTATAAGTGGCCTTTTATTTAAATTTGAGGTGGAGGTACAGAGTCAATAATCACTGAGTATGAACCAAGTGTAATAACCCAAAGATGATGAGATAGTGTTTGCCCTTTATCAGAATAAGGTTAAAACAGCTGTCAAGGTGACATGCTAATCAGTGGAACCTGTACAATTATGCCCAATAATCATTAAGTGAAGGCAGGGAACTAGACTCATGGGGAAGCATCAGCACTTGGCAAAACACGATATGCTTTTAGCTAGAGAGTTGCAGAATTTAAGTTATGTTGAAATCAAATTCAAAAGAGTACCCAATTTATGATCATCAGCCCTCTTTCTTCCACAAAATTTGCTGCAAAAGACTGTATGTCCCTCAGAAAGCTAATCCCATGTCCATATGAAGAATGAGGGAATCTTATCTTTTAAAATTCCTGAAAAAGGCACAATACTGACTACCTGATTTATACTGCTTATTTTTTTTTTTTTTTATTTTTATTTTTTAATGTTTAATGACTGTCTGCATGCAGGTTTGTGCACTGTGTGTGCAAGCGCGCGAGGTCAGAAGAGGGTTTAGATCCCCTGGAACTGGAGTCAAAGGACGGTTCTCAGCGCCATGTGGGTGCTAGGAATTGAACCCACGGTCTTGCCAAGAGCGTCGTCGGCGTTTCTTAACCTGTAGGCCATCTTCCAGTCCATATACTGCTTATTTTTCAACATGCTTCTGCTTTCACAAAGCATTTAACTCCACCATACTCATGACTGTAATTTAGATATTTGAGTTTCAAGAGAATGTTCCAACAAAACACCAAAACAGGCAAACCTATACTATACTTAATTTCTCTATGAGGTTTCTGTAACTAACAGGACTTTAAGTTTATCATCAATGTTGCAATTTGGAAATCAATTCATTTGAGACTAATATGTGTGTATCAGAATTATTCAGACAGTCCTGTGATATAACTTTCTCTTCAATGTTAGGTTTGACAGACAATGCATCTTCAATTGATTAGGCTAGGTGCCTGCAGTACTAAAGTTTCAATACTGCATTGATAGATTTCACCTTTTAATGTGTCTGATTATATTATTTTATATTACTGATTGCCTGAACTTTGATCATTCTGAGAGAAAAATTACAGATGGTAAAAAGAAATAACTACAATTATATCTCTCTGTTCTTCCTCACATGAATTTGAAAATATACTATTCAATTTGTCTGTATATAACTATGCAAGCAGCTAAGATTATTAAAAAGGATGAATAGAAAATATTAGTAAGCAAACATAAAAGTCTTCAAAATGAGCTATTAGTGTTTCTCTAGGGGCATGTAAGCGATATTGTAATTAAATCTGTAGCAAAGTAGAATGATATTTTAACCTTCTGCACAATCCATTACTTCTGCTTAATTCAGATATGTATAGCAATTCATCAAGTATTTATGGTTATAGAATACACTTCATATTTGGTTACTGTAAGATATAATGACTGGAGGAAATTTTAAAAATTTAGACTAAAGCTGTAGGAAAACAGATTAGTATTGAATAGTAATTCACACCTCCTGTCCATCACAGTGGTGTACAATAAAAACACCATCAATTTATCCAAAATACACCCAACAGAACTCTACACATTCATCATGTACAACTACCTGGCAACATCCTTTCATTCTGACCGCTTGTTCATTTAAATATAACAATTTATGTATTTTATTTATTGTTTATTATTTATTTATAAATCTAGTATATTTTATTAAAGTGTAAAGATAATGAAAACACAAAATCTGTGCACATTAATGGGGCACTATGTGTGTTTGGATATTTCTGAATATTGGCTACATTCTAAGACAGTCTAATGTTTTCTATCTCCTGAAATTGGAGCATTTGCATAGGTTTCCTAGTTGTATGAAGAGATTTTAAAAAATAATTTCATAACCAGGCATGGTGGCACACACCTTTAACTCCAGCACTACAGGAGAAGCAGAGGCAGCTGGTTCGTATGTTCAAGGCCCAGCCTGATCTACAAACATAGGAAGTCCCAGGCATGCCAGAGCTACAGGGATTCTTTTCTCAAAAAGAACCATGTTTTTTCTCAATGAGTTTTTCTTATATTCATGTTAATAGTTCTTAATGAATTTAGACTCTCCTTGCCTATCCGTTGCCCGATATAGCCACACCCCGTCAATTGGCAACATAGTCTATCCTATATGTTAACGTACTGGAGAAGAATCTCTGTACCCAGATGTTCTTGGTTCAAGTTCACTCCATGATGAAGTCAGTCAAACATATCTACAAGTCTTCCCTTAAAGAAGGGTTGACTCTCCCTCATCCAGCATGTCATTGCCAATATGTTCCTGGCTAGTGGGGCCGCCTACATTGCCCCATGTCCCTTTATGCTGAGCTTTACTTTGTTGAGTTGAGTCAGATGGAATTTTGCATGCTGCTGTCCGTATTTTGGAAATTCATTATGTGCAAGGTATCCTGTGTTGTGCTTGCCTAAAACCATTTTCCTTGTGTCATGTCAAAAACCTATGTACATCCTTGCTCATCCTCATAATATCTTTCATCTCCCCTCTTTTAACAATGCCTTGCCATGGTGGGTAGAGTGTATATAATATAAGGGTACCTATCCATGGACATGCACACTCTGCAAGTCTCATTTCAAAAAACTGGTTCTCCCCTTATGCATTTGCATCCCATTCTTTGTTGAAGAAGCTTCACTCGATGAGAATGAAGGATATATTAGTATTCTGTATAATTCCTGCTCCTCTTAGATCTGTGAACCTTAGGTGCAGAGCTACAACTGTAGTAGATGTAGTCCACATAGGGTTGGGACAATTCAGCTAGGTTCTCCATGTGTGGAGAAAATCCCATAATAGCCTCCATCTGGTGCCCAAAAAGAGTTCTCTTTGATGAGTGGTGACATATACTTGGTCTTTAAATATAACAATCCATAGTTATTGTACAGCAAAATATTATTTGTGTAGAGACTGACAGAGATAAGGTTTTCTCTCGGATCTTTTGCCTCNGAGGATGATGAGGTCATTCTCCAGCTGTAGATTGGAACCAGCTGTTATAGAAGTGTTCTCTTGTAAAATCAGTAAAACTGCCTTCTTTAATTGACTAATGGACATAGAAACTGTGAAAAGGATTATTTTCTATTCAGAACCAAATATAATGCTAAAGTCTCCTTAAGCTATGCACTTAAACAAAATATATCAATACAGGAGCTCTGACATCAACAATGGATTATTCTACCAAGGAGATGTTGGCCAGGGGATCCAAGCCCCCACAAATGGTAAAGGCTCCTTGCCTCCTAACTGGGATATCTGCAGGAAGAGAGGCGATAAGGCCCTGCTGTTGAAGACCTGATACAAACATGGAAAAGATGTATGGAGACCGCACTTGCAAGTATACAGATGGTCTCTGGGATGCCAGAGAGTGTTACCAAAGACCACTAAACCAATAAAGCAAATATAGGTCTCCTTGAGTCAAGCAAGACTCCTCCGTCAGCACCAGCTACACCTCATCTGCCTGGAAATACTGTGCAGCAGTGGCAGCCATATGTCTGTATATCCCAAATCTAATTGGCTATTGGCTCTCTCCTTGGAGGAATAACCCACGGCTGATGTCACAAGCTTACATCCTCTAATGGTTAGGAGATGTTATAAACCACACGAAGACCCTGCCATACTTGACAGAAGAAAATGTAGATCATGAATTGACATACCATCCAAACATCTGTGTCTATACCAAAGTAACCTACCATAACAATTAGTACTGTTTAAATACCCATATATCTAATTGTGTGTGCTTCATTAGTAGGATCGAAAGGCTATATATTATACTGTTTAAATACCTAAATATCTAATTGCATGTGCTTCATTAGTAGGATCGAAAGGTTAAGCCTGGACAAGCTGGCAGCCCATGAAAGAAAACAGCCAGAACTGACTAGAGACCAAGACATCAGCTCCAGAGAAAGTAGAGTGTTTTGCTTCTCATCCACCTGTGCCCCTTTTCTAAGCCTAGGGAACAATCTGCGGAAGAGGGGGCGTGGTAGAATGTAAGGGCTTCGATTGGGGTTAATGGTGAAACTACAACAATATAGACTGGACACTCATTTGATCAACTTGATTGAACATACAACCCCCCCCCGCTGGATGGTGGGACCCATGAGCTGTGTGGGTTTGGGCACAACTGCTCGCAAATTGGTTTTACATGAAGGATGCTTGTACTCACAAACTATCACTTATTGTTAAAAAAAAATGAAAACAAAACAAAACAAAAAGCAGAAAGATGCAGAAAAGTTATGACAGAATGCATGATCTGGGATGGGTAGGGGTGGGGTGGGGTGAAGGAAAGGGGATATACGCCTGAACTGAATTGGAAAATGATGTATGAAATACACAAAGCATCAATAAAAAATTAATTAAAAAATAATCTATGCCTAAATCTCTTCATATTTATATATGTTTTTATTGAGTTTTATGCATTTCATATAAGAGATATTAATCACATTTTGACATCACTTCCCATCTGCAACTCCAATAGCACCTCCTGCATACAGTAGATTGTGTGCATGCTGTCATATAAGTTAAGGCCTAACCGATTACGTATCTGTCCCCAGATGTGCAAGTTTATCCACTGGACTCTACTCAGTTTATCTAGAGTCATTCCCTTAAGGAATACCTACTCTCTCTCACCCCCTGAATAATTAGTTGCCAATAGCTCTTTGGATAAGTTTAGAGCCTGCTATGAATTTCTCCAATTTTATCCTGATGTTTTACGAGTCACCATGGGTCTTGTTCATGCTCTCGCTGTTGTTCAAGTTAACATATGAACAAACTTCCAGAGTTTTAAAGCCTCTGTTTCCTTGTTCATGTGTCAGTCCTGGCTCTTAAAATCTTTCATGGTCTGTGCCCTCACTCCCAGGTCTCTAGAGTACTGGCTACTGAACCCTGACAGTTCCCTCCTTCCCAAGTGTTCCCGGCAAAACAGGAGCATGTTTCCCCCAAAGTTGTGCCACAATCAAAGGGGGAACTTGTGCTTTTCTACTGTTGATAAAATGTTTCATTTTAAAACAATTCTATTTATTATTTTATGTGCATGATTGTACTGACTGCATGTACATAAGAGCACTTGTGTGGGGCAGTGCCATGGAGATCAGAGGAGGGCATTGGATACCTTGGAAGTGGAATTATAGAGTGCGCTTAGGCGTCATGTGTGTGCTGGAATCAAACTCAGGTCCTCTGTAAGAATAGCCAATGCTCTTACTCAAGCTATCTCTCCAGCCCCAATAAAATATTTCTTGATTATTTCCCACACCTTCGTAGGTCCATTTTGAAAGATAACTTTTGTAAATTATCAACAAATATAAGTGATAAAAATAGCCAAAGACATTCTAACATGTAAATATATTTTTTTTCTTATTGGGGAACCAGACCTACTACTCTTATATTTTTCTATGTTTTTCAATTTTCTATAAGATTAGATAAAATTAACCAAAGTTTTCATCAATATATTACTCTAGTTACCATACAAATAAAAAAGGGAAACAGGAACCCTACAAGACTGCCCCCTATCCCCACTCCTCTTCAATACAGTGCTTGAAATGCTCGTGAGAACAATAAGACAAAAAAAAAAAAAGGAAATCAGAGGAGTACCAATTGGAAAAGAGGAAGTCAAACTATCCCTTTTTGCAGATGACATGATAGTTTACCTATGGGATGCCAAAAACTCAACCAGAAAACTTCTAGAAACCATCAACAGCTTCAATACATTGACGGGATACAAAATTAATTAGAAAACTCAGTAGTCTTTCTTTATTCCAATAACGAGCAATTGGAGAAGGAATAAAAGGAGACTTTCCCACTCACAATAGTTTCCAAAAAAGTAAGTTATCTAGGAACAAACCTGACCAAACACACTCACCCACTACTGATGGGAAGGCAAACTTGTACAACCCTATGGAAAGCAGTGTGGAGAACTCTCAAGAAACTGAAAATGTGCCTACCACCTGACCCAGTCATACCACTCCCGGGTATATACCCACAAAACCCATCCTATCACAGAGATACATGCACATCTATGTTTATTACAGCTCTCTTCACAATAGTGAAGAGCTGGAAGCAATCCAAGTGTCCCTCAACTGATGAGTGGATAGAGAAAATGTGGTACATCTACAGAACAGAATTCTATGCAGTGGTAAAGAAAGATGATGTCATGAACTTTGAAGGTAAATGGATGGAACTTGAAGCCATTATGCTAAGTGAAGTAACACAGTCCCAGAAAAACAAAGGACAAATGTTATCCCTCATTTGTGGATGCTAGCACCAAATCCCTAGTTGAAAGGCAAGCTGAGAAAAGTTAATGTTATATTTCTTTTTTATCTGAAAGCAGCTATGCTGTTATAATGTCAATGCCTTAATGGGCTCTAGAATTAACTGACCACTTATTTTCAGACTTTATAATTGGGGTATATTCATGGAGGGTATGTATTCATATATTAGAGTAATATAAAATTAAAGGGAAAATGTGAACTCCTAAACATATTTTGGAATTAGCATACAGTTTATTTTCAAAGTCATAATTTTGGTATATATGTGATGTCTACATAGGCATATCTTGGAGCAATACAAATGGGAAGGAACAACAATGACAAAAAGACTGGATCAAAGAACTGACTGAAAGTTACCCTCTACCCAAACAATAAACCTCTGCACAGAAAAACTTTTAAAAAACTGAGAAAAAGATGCAAGACGTGTATGGCAGAATGCACAAACTGGGGTGGAGTGGGAGGCATGGAAAAGGGAATGTGTCTAAATTGGACTGAGAAATGATGTATGAAACACACAAAACACCAATAACTATATTTTATTTAAAAAAGAATTGTTACCATAAAACTTACTGGATGTGCCATTTAAAAAAAATAATAAAAGATCCTTTACAAAAAAGGGAAACAATCAGAAATTTTGTATAGTTTGGTACCAAAGGTGTTAGATGGATTTGAAAAAGTGAAAGAACAAAGGGACTGGAATAAAAAGCCACACAGCCTGCCGGTTGCTCTCTTCTACAGGAAATGCCTATTGCTCCTGTTTTCCAAGATGCTGTCTACCCCCTCTCTCCCTAAAAATAATTTTCTACAATGTAGATGTTCTCCACTCCCTTTTTACTACATTAAATATTGTCTGGTTCCTGAATATATATAATATATAATATATATATTATATATTATAATAGTGGTGACAACATACAACAATATAGACTGAACACACATTTCTCAACTTGATTGAACATACAAGCCCCCCCCCTGCTGGATGGTGGGACCCATGAGCTGTGTGGGTTTGGGCACAGCTGCTCGCAAATTGGTTTTACATGAAGGATGCTTGTACTCACAAATTATCACTTATTGTTAAAAAAAAATTAAAACAAAACAAAACAAAAAAACAGAGAAAGATGCAGAAAAGTTACGGCAGAATGCATGATCTGGGATGGGTAGGGGTGGGGTGGGGGGAAGGGAAGGGGATATATGCCTGAACTGAATTGGAAAATGATGTATGAAATACACAAAGCATCAATAAAAAAAAAGAAATGAAGAAACTGTTTCACATTCCTTATAATGCAGGAAGAGAATTAGACTCCATACATTAACAAACTAGAGGGTTACCAAAGTTTCTTATCATGCCAGTGTCTTGAATGACAAGTTTTATTTTATCATAGCTTTAATGCCTATTGATTTACTAAATTTAACTCTTTTTCACTTCTTAACCACTTGAATTTATTTGTAATTTCCAGGTAATTGTTCTCCTTAAGTGGATTTCATCCATTTTTATTGTCGTCATTGATATCCAGAACTATTTTTTATTTGGTTTTAAATTTATACTTGCAATCATTCACTACTTCAAATTTTATTTAATTTATTTTTCCATATGCATTATTTTAAGCATGTGGAATATATTGGCAAGCAACAGAAAACCTGACCTGAATCTGAAGCTTACATTTTTGTCATTGGGCCTGGAGATGGGAAGGCAGGGATTGTGATGAATAGTAAACAGTAAACATGTGAATAGTAAATGAATGAGTAAAAGAATGTGTTAGTAAAAGAAATAAAAATTGGGCAGGTAATAAGAAAAAGAGAAAAGAGGCACAGAATAAGGAAATTGGAATATGCATATGTTATAGAAATAATAGAATGCTTAAGATAAGATTATGAAACACATATCGTAAATAAATATTTGAAAACTCCATGGATATTACCCATAAAATACCTATTGATTAAAATTACAATAAAGACAGTAAACAAAGAAGCCATATGATCAGGTGAAGCAGATATTTAAAGAAATGCAGGAAAGATATGTTCTCACTATGATCATAATCATTCTGAATAGGAAATGACGATTCTATGATAAATTCATCCTAGAGGGGCTGGAGAGATAGCCTAGCGGTAAAGAACACCAACGCTCTTGCAGAGGACCCGGGTTCGATCCCCAGCACCCACATGGCGGCTAAGAACCGTCTGTAACGCTAATTACAGGAGAGCTCCAGTTCCAGGGGAATCTGACACCCTCTTCTGACCTCTGCGGCATTGCACGACACGGGTGCACAGACCTGCATGCAGACAATACATTCATACACATACAAAAATAAAAAAAAAAATTTTTTTTAATTCATCCTAGAAACAAGTAGAAGCTTTCTTTCTTTTTTTTTTCACCAGTCACAGACTTTATTTTAAAGTAAAAATTATGGCTCTTTTATTCAGTCTGTTTTTATTCATTTCAGAGGTCTACTTTGAAGCTACCCCCAGTACTAAACCAGTCAGTACATGACAGTTTTTCTGTAGCAACTTCTCTCTTTAAGACAAGGATG
Source organism: Rhizomys pruinosus (assembly GCA_009823505.1). Taxonomy (NCBI): domain Eukaryota; kingdom Metazoa; phylum Chordata; class Mammalia; order Rodentia; family Spalacidae; genus Rhizomys; species Rhizomys pruinosus. Next base: position 2,720,236 of record VZQC01005485.1, on the reverse strand, counting down.
AGACCTGCCAAACTTTGGCCAAGGAAATAATGTTTAACTTTCTTCCTAATTTTTTTTAATTTTATTTATTTCTGTATGTGTATCAATGTACTGTCTGCATGCAGGTTTGTGCACCCGTGATGTGCAATGCCGTGGAGGTCAGAAGAGGGTGTCGGATTCCCCTGGAACTGGAGTTCTCCTGGAATTGGAGTTTCAGACCGTTCTCGGCCACCATGTGGGTGCTGGGGATCGAACCTGGGTCCTCTGTAAGAGTGGTCGGTGCTCTTAACTGCTAGGTCATCTCTCCAAGCCCTCTTCCTATTTTTTTGTAGTATAATAAAATTACATTTTCATATAGAAAAATATGACCTAATTGCTTTCACTAGGATGCTAGGTAAAATATGGCAAAACATTAAAAATATATAGAAATTCATTTACAGATATTATTTCCGCATTAAATTATTTTTGTTTAAGGAATTTCTTTAAGTGTTATGGGGAAAGGACACACTTTTTTCACAATCTATAATCCTTGCTTTATAAACATGTTTTTATTGCTCATAAAGCAATTATCAATAAATACTTACCTAGTTTCTACTCATAAATTCTGTTGTTAGAACAATTATCAAAAGATAATATTGAACAGTTTTCCTTCAATGTTGCTTGAGAAACAGTAAGCATATTCTAATTTTTGTTTTCCATGTCCAATTTCATTATATTCTATATTTCAACTGTGTATTTCTGGGGGCCTGTTTAAATCTAATCCTGAGCAGATGTTTGTAGTGTAGGCTGAAGGCTTCACAGCTCCTGACATAAGCATGACCTTCATAAAATGAAAGCACAAGTTGTCTAATATGGTATAAGTGGCCTTTTATTTAAATTTGAGGTGGAGGTACAGAGTCAATAATCACTGAGTATGAACCAAGTGTAATAACCCAAAGATGATGAGATAGTGTTTGCCCTTTATCAGAATAAGGTTAAAACAGCTGTCAAGGTGACATGCTAATCAGTGGAACCTGTACAATTATGCCCAATAATCATTAAGTGAAGGCAGGGAACTAGACTCATGGGGAAGCATCAGCACTTGGCAAAACACGATATGCTTTTAGCTAGAGAGTTGCAGAATTTAAGTTATGTTGAAATCAAATTCAAAAGAGTACCCAATTTATGATCATCAGCCCTCTTTCTTCCACAAAATTTGCTGCAAAAGACTGTATGTCCCTCAGAAAGCTAATCCCATGTCCATATGAAGAATGAGGGAATCTTATCTTTTAAAATTCCTGAAAAAGGCACAATACTGACTACCTGATTTATACTGCTTATTTTTCTTTTTTTTTTATTTTTTTAATGTGTATTAATGCACTGTCTGCATGCAGGTTTGTGCACCCGTGTCGTGCAATGCCGCGGAGGTCAGAAGAGGGTGTCAGATCCCCTGGAACTGGAGTCAAAGACGGTTCTCAGCCGCCATGTGGGTGCTAGGAATTGAACCCAGGTCCTCTGCAAGAGTGGTCGGCGTTCTTAACCGCTAGGCCATCTCTCCAGTCCAATATACTGCTTATTTTTCAACATGCTTCTGCTTTCACAAAGCATTTAACTCCACCATACTCATGACTGTAATTTAGATATTTGAGTTTCAAGAGAATGTTCCAACAAAACACCAAAACAGGCAAACCTATACTATACTTAATTTCTCTATGAGGTTTCTGTAACTAACAGGACTTTAAGTTTATCATCAATGTTGCAATTTGGAAATCAATTCATTTGAGACTAATATGTGTGTATCAGAATTATTCAGACAGTCCTGTGATATAACTTTCTCTTCAATGTTAGGTTTGACAGACAATGCATCTTCAATTGATTAGGCTAGGTGCCTGCAGTACTAAAGTTTCAATACTGCATTGATAGATTTCACCTTTTAATGTGTCTGATTATATTATTTTATATTACTGATTGCCTGAACTTTGATCATTCTGAGAGAAAAATTACAGATGGTAAAAAGAAATAACTACAATTATATCTCTCTGTTCTTCCTCACATGAATTTGAAAATATACTATTCAATTTGTCTGTATATAACTATGCAAGCAGCTAAGATTATTAAAAAGGATGAATAGAAAATATTAGTAAGCAAACATAAAAGTCTTCAAAATGAGCTATTAGTGTTTCTCTAGGGGCATGTAAGCGATATTGTAATTAAATCTGTAGCAAAGTAGAATGATATTTTAACCTTCTGCACAATCCATTACTTCTGCTTAATTCAAGATATGTATAGCAATTCATCAAGTATTTTTAATGGTTTAATAGAATACATTCTTTTAATATTTGGTTACTGTAAGATTTAAATGACTGTATGGAAATTTTTTATAAATTTTTATGACTTTAAAGCTGTATGGAAAACATGATTATGTATAGAATATTGTATTATTTCTACACTTCCTGTCCCATCACAGTGTTAGTTACAATAAAAACTACCATCAATTAATTCCTTAAATATCACCTCATACAGAATCTCTTATAAACATTTCATCATGTACAACTACTTGGCAACATCCTTTCTATTCTGACAGCTTTTTCATTTAATATTAACAATTTATTTATTGTTATTTATTGTTTCATTTATTTATAACAGTTTTCATTGTTATTTTTAAAGTTTTCTCACAGATAAATGAAAACACAAAATCTGTGCACATTAATTGGGCACTATGTGTGTTTGGATATTTCTGAATATTGGCTACATTCTAAGACAGTCTAATGTTTTCTATCTCCTGAAATTGGAGCATTTGCATAGGTTTCCTAGTTGTATGAAGAGATTTTAAAAAATAATTTCATAACCAGGCATGGTGGCACACACCTTTAACTCCAGCACTAAAGAAGCAGAGGCAGGCTGGTCTCTGTATGTTCAAGGCCAGCCTGATCTACATAATGAATTCCAGGCCATGCCAGAGCTACAGGGAGATTCTTTCTCAAAAAGACCATTTTTTTCTCAATGAGTTTTTGTATATTTCATGTAATAGTTCTTAATTGAATTTAGACCCTCCCTTGCCTATCCGTGCCCATATAGCCACACCCTATCTAATTGCACATATTCTATCATATATGTTAAGTACTGGAGAAGCATCTGTACCCAGATGTTCTTTGGTACAAGTTCATCCATTGAAGTCTAGTCAAACTATCTACAGTCTCTCCCTTAAAGAAGGGTTACTCTCCCTCATCCAGCCATGATAATTGCCAATAATTCCTAGGCTAAGTTTGGGGCCTACTGCCCATTTCCCCCATTCTATGCTGAGTTTTTGTCTGAATGACTCAGAATGGATTTTGTGCATGCTGTCGCTATTGCTGAAAGTTCATATGAGCAAGGTTCTCTGTGGCCTAAAATCCTCTGTTTCCTTGTGTTCATGTCCCAACCTCACTCTTACAATCTTTCATCCTCCCCCTCTTCCTCAATGGCCCATGAGCCATGGATGGGTATGTTATAATATAGAGGTCCTATCCATGGACATGCACTCTGCAGTCTCATTCTCAAAAACTGAGTCAGTTATGGCATTCAGTGCATCCCATTCTGTTTATGAAGAAGCTTCACTTCTGAGAATTGAAGGATATATTAGTATTCTGTATAATTCCTGCTCCTCTTAGATCTGTGAACCTTAGGTGCAGAGCTACAACTGTAGATGTGTCACATAGGGTGGGACAACTCTCAGCTAGGTATTCTCCATGTGTGGAAATCCATAATAGCCTCCATCTGGTGCAAAAAGACAGTTCTTTGATGAGTGGTGTACAGTATACTTGTCTTTAAATATAACAATCCATAGTTATTGTACAGCAATAAATTTCATTTGTGTAGAGACATGACAGAGATAAGGTTTTCTCTCAGATCTTTTGCCTCTCTAGTCATGTATATATGACTGTATTTACAGTACCACCCATGAGTTCACTCTGATTGAGAGGCCCCTGGGTACAATTTGATGGCTGTTGATTAGCCCTAAATAGATGCCACTATTGCAGCAATAGAGATAATTTACCGTGTCAATTGTTATTTGGATTTAGAGGTGGATTAGATCATTCATTGATTTTCTTCATTAGCAAATTGCATAGCATCCTCTAGAATTATGAAAGCTAGTCTTCAGGGAGAAGGCCCCAAGTCAATTCCAGCTACCTTGCTTCAATTGCTATGTCTGGGGTATGTTTTCTCTTCTGTAATATCTGTTTCCAACTATCCCCTTCTTTCATGATCTTTATTTCCCTTTACCTCTGTGATTACTTTCCCTTTTCCTGGCTCATGCTGTTATATCAGGATTATATATTCATATAAAAGGGATTGGCACTATAATGCACAAATGAGAGAGAACACACACCACTTGCTTTTCTGTGTTTGTGTTACTTCACTTAGTATAATATTCTTTACTTCCATCTACTTGCCCTTCAAATTTCATAATTTGATTCTTTTCTTATTGTTGAGCAGAACCCTATTGAGTAAATGTTTCACATTTTCATTATCCATTCATGTAGATCACTCCTATTTCTTAGCTATAGTTAAAAAGCAACAAACATGGATATATAGGTATCTCTACAGTAGCATAAGTCATTTGGGTATATGCCAAGGAGTTATTTTGAGAGTTCTCCATACTGCTTTCCATAATGGCTGCACAACTTTCCATTCCCGCCTGCAGTGGATGAGTCTTCCCTTTCTCCAAATTCTAGCCAGAATTAAGTGTTGTGCTGGATAGCTTTAGTGTCAACTTGACACACCTGGGTTGAGGGAGCCTTAACTGAGGAATTGGCTCCATTGGATAGGCCTGTGGTCACATCTGTTGAGTACTGTCTTGATTGCTTAGCAGTGTGGGAGGGGCCAGCCCACAATGAATGGTGCCACCCTGGGCAGGTTGTTGTGTACAGTATAAGAAGGCAGGCTGGGTATGAGCCAGGGGAGCAAGCCAGTGAACAGCATTCCTTCTTGGCCTGTGCTTCAGCTCCTGCCTCCAGGTTCCTGCCCTGAGTTCCTGCCTTGGGCTCCCTGAGTGATGAACTGTGACTCAGGAGCTGTAAGCTGAATAAACCCTTTCCTCCCCAAGTTGGTGTCAGTCAGAGTGTTTTGTCACAGCAATGGAAGACAAACTAGAACAGAAATTGGTACCAGAAGAGTGGGGTATTTCTGTGACAGACCTGACCTTGGTGTTTGGAGATTGTGGAGGTGTTTGGAACTTTGGGCTGGGAAGATCATTGAATGCCTAAAGATCGTTGCTGTGGAACTTGGAGCAGTTTTGCTGAAGGATTTGTAGAAGATGGAGGCCTGGCTTGTGAACTTTCTAGTTTCAAAGGGAAGCAGAGATCATCAGGAATGTGTAATCTGTGGGTTCTGGTCAGCTGGTGCTGAAGAATCAGCTGTAAGTAACAAGAGACCAGAACCTAAAGTGAAATCTTTGTTGTACTGGGACAATTGATGCTGGTTAGCTGGGGCTGAAAAATCAAATCTAAGTAATAAGAGACCAACATCACTGTGGTGAAATCTTCTGGGAAGAATTTCTTCAGGGTCAGCACACAGAAGCTGTGATCCAGAGGGGGCCTGATCCTACATCTCGAGCCAGAAGCAGGACTTGGTAACGTGTAAGAGTGTCCCATATGGTTCTGGTGCTGAAATTTGAGGGGTCACAGAGAGCAGCCGAGGCTTGGCACTGTGAGAGGTCAGGAAAGACCATTGGTGGAAGTGCACCTCAGTTGCAGTGAAGACCCCAGGATTGCAGGGGTCATGGAGAGAAGCTGAGGATTTGCACCAGGAGAGGTCAGAAGAGACCATTGGTGAAAGTGCAACCTCAGTTTCAGTGGTGACCCCAGCTTTTTGGAGATGCCGAACCATGGGATGACCACCAAGAGCAGTGGCAGTTGTGGAATGGAGTCGGCCTGGGCCTGCGAGATGAGCTGTGTGTGCCTCGGATGGCAGAGCAGAGAAGGGGAGCTGCCGAAACCCTCTGGAGCCCAGAAGATGGTGAGTGAATCCCAGGTGTCCAGCCTTGAGCTACTTTGCTGGACTTAGGTTTTGTTTGAGTGTGCCTGATTCTTCCCTTTGAAATAAGACAGCACTTGTTTTGGATTTTATAGGAGCCAATAGTTAAGAGTCTTTTAAGGGACTGTGAAATTTTAAGTGTTTGGACATTTTAAGGACTGTGGCGCTTTTAAGTTTGTACTGTCTTAGGTTGTGATTAATGTTAATATCATACTTTGGGGACAAGCACTGGAAAGGTGGTGGTTTAATAGTGATGGGTTTTGTGTGTCAAGTTGACAAGGGGTCAATTGTTCTGGATAGGTTTAGTGTCAACTTGACACACTGGGTTGAGGGAGCCTCAGTTGGGGAATTGGCTCCATTGGATTGGCCTGTGGCCACATCTGTGGAGAATTGTCCTGATTGTCGAGCAATGTGGAAGGGGGCAGCCCACAATGAGTGGTGCCACCCTGGGCAGATTGTTGTGTACCATACAAGAAGGCAGGCTGTGCATGAGCTAGGGGAGCAAGCCAGTGAACAGCATTCCTCCATGGCCTGTGCTTCAGCTCCTGCCTCCAGGTTCCTACCCTGAGTTCCTGCCTTGGGCTCCCTGAGTGATGAACTGTGACTCAGGAGATGTAAGCTGAATAAACCCTTTCCTCCCCAAGTTGGTGTTGGTCAGAGTGTTTTGTCACAGCAATGGAAGACAAACTAGAACAGGTGTCATTTGTTCTCTTGATCTTAGCCTGTTGACTGTGGTAAGATGAAACCTTAAAATGGTTTTAATATGAATTTCTCTATGAAGCCAGTCTAATAGCAAACCCAAGTAAAGATATAATAACAAAAAAATTAAAAGAAAATTAAAGGGCATATCCCTAATGAATAGACACAAACATTCTCAACAAAATACTCACAAAACAATTACAGATGTGTATCAAAAGGTCATTTATCATGATCAAGTCAGTTTTATTCCAGGGATTCAGGGATGGTTCAGCATATGCAAGTCAATAAATGGCATAAATCATATAGGACTTAAAGAAAAAAATCATGATCACCACAGTAGATGCAGAAAATGTCTTTGACAAAATCCAACAAGCATTCATGTTAAAAGTCTTAGAAGGAATTGGTCTCGAGGGAATATAACTCAACATAATTAACCTATATACAACAAACCCACAGTAAACATTTTTTAATGGAGAAAAACTGGAAGCATTCCCATTGAAATTAAGAACGAGCAAGGCTGCCTCCTATTTCCACTCCTTTTCAGTATAGTGATTAAAACTCTTGGGAGAACAATAAGACAAGAGAAGAAATTAAAGGAGTACTAATTGGAAAAGAAGAGGTCGAATTATTGATATTTGCAGAAGATGTATTATAAATAAGAAATCTCAAAAATTCTACCAGGAAACTGTTAGAAATGATTAATACTTTCAGTAAAGTGGCAGGTTACAAGATCAACTTCCAAAAATGAATGGCCTACCTATATATCAATTATACACAATCAGAAAAAAAAAATATTCAAGGAAATCTTCCCATTCACAATAGCATAAAAGACTAAAATAAGTAGGAATGAATCTATCCAAAGAAATTAAATATTTCTATAATAAAAATTGTAAATATTTAAAGAAAGAGATAGAGGAAGACAGCAGGAGATGGAAGGATGTACAATGCACATGGATTGATAGAATTAATATTGTGAAAATGACCATGTTACCAAAAGCAATCTATAGATTCAATGCAATGTCAGTCAAAATCCCCATGACATTCTTCAAAGAACTAGAAAAAAAATCCTAAAATTTGTATGGAATCAGAAAAGAATTGAGAGAGTGAAAGCAATCTTGGTCAAAAAGAGCAATGCTAGGGGAATTCGTTATGGAAACCTTGGAACCCACCTGTACAAATCATCCCATCTTCTGAATTATCTCATAAATAGAATTTTTATTTTGGCTGCATTTTTTTTCTTTTTTATTTTTGAATTATACTTTATTTCTTTTTTATTTTTTTATATTATTCCAAAATATGTACATATACACTCCATACATAAGTCAAAATTAAAAATTGGAAAATAAACATAGGTTGATTCCTAAACACATTTAGAGATTCATATTTAACAGTAAAGCTGCATGCAGGTATAAAGATGTGTAACTTTACATTCTTTTTTTAGAATGTGACCACATATCCTCCAACTATATATGTTATTATAATGTGTGAGTATAAGTAGTAGGACAATTCTAGAGCCCATTTATAGATTCACGTTGTAATAGCACAGTTGCTTTCAGGATTAATGAACTATAACAGAAGTAAAGTTTCTCAGTTTGCCTGCCAACTGGGGATTTGGTGTTAGCATCCACAAATGAGGGAAACCATTTGCCTTTTTTTTTTTCTTTGACCGTGTTTACTTCACTTAGTATAATTGCTTCAGTTCCATCCATTTGCCAGCAAAGCTCATCATGTCATCTTTCTTTACTGCTGCGTAAAAACTCCATTGTGTAGATATACCACATTTTTGTTAGCCTGTCATCAGTTGAGGGGCATTTGGGTTTGGTCCAGGTCTTTGCTATTGTGAAGAGAGCTGCAATAAACATAGCTGTGCATGTATCTTTGCGGTAGGATGCATCTTGTGGGTATAAACCCAAGAGAGGTATGTCTGGGTCAGGTGGTATTGGGCTGCATTTTTTAGGTTCTTAAAATTGCCTACTTCTTTCTAGACATGTTATATCTATATAAAGCTAAAAAATCCTAAATACTGTACTTGATCAATGCAAGTTACAGACTTTTTCCATACCAGAGGGAATTCAACAATCCTTGTTATATAAATCTACCAATGAACAGAAGTAAAATATTTGCTTTTATTCCTCAGAAAAGAATCTAGAAAATCACCTTCCCTTCCCATACTTTTGTAAATTTTAAAATACTGCATTTTTATCTTTTTTTTAATTTTTTTTTTTATTATTTATTTTTGCACGTGTATGAATGTATTGTCTGCATGCAGGTCTGTGCACCCGTCGTGCAATGCCGCGGAGGTCAGAAGAGGGTCTCGGATTCCCTGGAACTGGAGTTCTCCTGGATTGGAGTTACAGACGGTTCTAGCCGCCATGTGGGTGCTGGGGATCGAACCCCGGTCCTCTGCAAGAGCGTCGGTACTCTTAACCGCTAGGCTATCTCTCCAGCCCCATGCATTTCTTATCTTGAAGATACGATGAGATGATGTTCCTGTCTCTTGTATTATCTGTGTTCTCTCTCTTTCTCTCTCTCTCTCTCTCTCTCCTCTCTCTCTCTCTCTCTCTCTCTCGTAAATTATCCATATTTTCAGATTTGTGGGAGGAAAATATACCTCATCCTAAGATGCAATTTCTTTGCTGTTAAGAAAACACATGTATTCATTTTCAAAGAAGTTGTCCCGGTTTCTCCTGGAATGCAATTTGTTGGAATGGAAATTTGTTTACCATGCAGAGAATCCTGCCAGCAAATGGCACTCTCGCTTTGAGCTATAGAGAGCAATATGTTGGAGGCCGTGCAGCTTACTCCATAACTATTTTTTTAAAAATTTAATCAGTCTTGAAAATTCTCAGATCTAATCCTCTGAGGGGAAAAGCGCTCACAATCTGCAAAGCTTTTGCCAATTCTTAAGAGTAGATTAGTGTTAATGACAAGAACAGTTGGGGGTGGGGGGTGGGAGCACAAGTGCCACCTGGAAGAGGTGGATGTGGGCGTCCTCCATCTCAGCACTCCTGTATTTGGAGACCAAGTATCACATTAGCTAGTGATGAAGATTCACCTTTGCCCATGGGATCTGAATTCAGGCAGATAATTTTTTTAAACATAATGTAAAATGAGCTAAAGAAAAAAATCAGATTAGTTGCCATGTTATGAACTGAATAAGAAAATGCACACATTTCAAAGAGTATTGCTTTCAATATTAAGCCTAATGAAAATACAAACAAAAGTTTCCCAAACAACACACAAGAATGATTTCATCACAGCTTAGAAACCTGAAGTTCGTTCATTTGGTGACAATAGGGGAATGATAATAAGAAACAGATTGGCTTATGTATAATGTATAAGATTATGGGGCTGGAGAGATGGCCTAGCGGTTAAGAGCGCCGACCGCTCTTGCAGAGGACCCGGGTTCGATCCCCAGCACCCACATGGCGGCCGAGAACCGTCTGAAACTCCAATTCCGAAACTTTCATGCAGACAGTACATTCATACACATACAGAAAAATAAAATTAATAATAAAAAAAAGTAAAAAAAAGATTAATTGTGAAATAATATGCATTTGTCTTCATAAACTTTAGTACTATTTAAATATTAGAAATATTCTGTTACTCCTAATGCATTATTTCCACTAACTCAGATATTTACATGACACATGTTATGGTATATAGGATTCTGGGTACTGCCATATAGTCTCAAATTCATAAGTCACTTATGTCCTCTAATATGTCACAGTATTTAAGTGGGTTTTTTTTTTCTTTGTTTTTTGGTCTTTTGAAAACAGGGTCTCCCTGTGGTCCCAGCTGTTCTGGAACTCACTCTGTAGACCAGGCTGGCCTTGAACTCACTGAGATCTGCCTGCCTCTGCCTTCCAAGTGCTAGGATTAAAGGCGTGCAGCACAACACCTGGCTAAGGGTTTTGTTTTGTTTTGTTTTATGCTTCAAGAGTAAGGGAATGTATGAATCTTACTTTTCAGATGATCAACTGATGTCACAATCCTTTTTTTTTTTCCTCTTGTCTTTTGCTTTCTCCTTTTTTTCATTTCTCATTACCTCATCATACCATTTTAACCTACTTGGAACAATATGATGATGTGTTGGTTATATGCTCCTTAGTATGCATTGATTAAATGCATTTTTGTTTCTTGTGCTTATGAATTTTATGGTTTGGGTATTGTTAATTTATTTCTATAATTCTTCTTTTTTTTATTTGTGTGAGAGAATTGCCTGCATGTGTGTAAGGGCAGCAGTGTTGTGCAATGCTCAAAGAGTCAGGTAGGAGCACTGGATTCCCCTGGATCTGGAGATTTGTTAGCTGCCATGTGAGTGTTGGGAATCAAATTCAAGTACTCTGCAAGACTAGCCAGTGCTCTTAACCACTGAGCCATCTCTCCTGACCAATTTCTATGTGTCTACTGACATGGTGAAGGATTTATTCCAGGTGTACTTTAATATCCAACATGAGGAAATCTGTTTTACACATCTTCATTTCACCACACTAAAGCAGAATAAATATCTATGACTAGGCTATTAAATAATTTAAAATCAAACTTTTAAATTCAGTATTTTATTTCTTAATTTTTTTCATTTATTTTATATGTATATGTGTGTATGATACATGTATGCAAATATGGTCACATATATGAAACTCAGGATAACATTCAGGAGTCAGGTTTTGCCTTCTGCCTTGTTTGAGGTAGGGTCAGTCTTGTATATGCTGGTGTGCTATGTGCTCCAGATGAGCTGACCCATGAGCTGCTGGGTACTGCTCTGATTTCTGTCCCCATACCTTAATTGGAATATTGGAATCACAGATGTGTGCTGTGGCATGTGGCTGTTGATGTGGTTCTGTGGATAAAAATGTTAGGTCATCAGTTCTGCAACCAGTGTTTTACATTCTAAGACATTTTCTCTCCCCTGATTTAGTTTTTTTTTATTTGATATGCTTGTGTTCTTGTGTGTGTGTGTGTGTGGGAGAGAGAGAGAGAGAGAGAGAGAGAGAGAGAGAGAGAGAGAGAGTGTTTATGTGTTTTGGTTTGCTTATGGAGACCAGCCAGTGCATTGATATTGGGATGTCTTCTTCTATTCACTGGTTACCTGCTACATTGTTTTTCAAAACAGAATATATTTTCGGAACCTGAATCTATCTAATTCAGCTAGATTATTTGCCCTAGTTTTGAATGATGTCCAAAATTTCATAAATTTATAATTAACATATTTTGATATGAAATACACACATACATTAAATCAAATTAGGTGGCTTATGTTCATGGATTTTTTCCATATGTAGAACATAGTTTATTGATTTTTTCCTAAACTAAACTATAGATTTCTGTAAATCAAGCATTTCTTACTTTTCTATTAATCTCTGGATTCTCGATCTCGCTAAGTTGCATTTCTTACACCCTTTTCACGGCACAACTTGTATCTACGCAAATGTCAGATAATTTTGTTTCTTTCCATTTAACACTGTCTACTAATAAAGTCACCCTCTTCTATGACTTGATGTAAGTCAGAACCACAGTGGCTCAGCAGCACCAGAGGCAGGAGTAGGCCCGCCTAGAAATTACTACGCCACTGGCGATTGCCTCCCTCACACGATCCTCCATTCGATTAGCTTTACTATTTTTAACTCCACCATAGCCAGCTGACCCACCCAGGCTATTGATGTTATCACCCATAGCCCCCTGGGCCTTCACACATCATTCACCATTTGAAATCAAGAATATGCCTCACAGACTTGCCCACAGACTAATCTGAGTTAAGGACAACTTTTCAACTGAGAGTTCCTGATCTCAGGTAGTCTGTCTTCTGTTAACTTGACAATAAAATCTAACCAGAATGTTTTATGCATTTCTGTTTATGTCTCAGAAGAATTATTCTTGATTAAACATTGGTATTTTTAATTTATTCATTTTTGCTATGTTTGACAATTTCATCTTTTACTGTAAGCTTTATCACTTGTTAAAATCTATGTGTTTAATGCAAATCAATTCTTTATATTTTGTATTACATTCTTTTTATTCTTTTCTTGTGTGTGTGTATGTGTGTGGCATGCACACACGCATAATGCTATTCATGTGCTATGGAGTGCATATAGAGGTCAGAGGGCAGCTTGTGGCAAATGGCAATTGATCTCCACCTTCTAACATATGGATCTCAAGGATATCACAATCACCTTACCAGATTAGCTACTTTCAATGCAATTTATTATTTGCGTTCATCTATTCTTTCTTCTGGTCACATATAACTTTCTAAAGGATATCCATTATTTAACCAATTTATTACAGATCATTTTTATTTTCTCTGGATTTCAGTATATTCACTTCTAGATCGTATTTCAGCTCAGTATTAATTGCTTTTTATTTGATTTTAAATAAGCATTCTTTCCTAACTTCTTTATCTTTTCCATTTAATAAAGAAGGTAATTTAACCTTTACACATATCAAGGGTTTTGGTAACAATGACAAAAAGAAATTGGGGAAATAATCCTATCCATAATTGGGGGGCCTCTCTCTGCGCTCTCTCTCTCCTACTCTATATAATATATATATACTTTGTAGTGATATATATTATCTGTTCTCATCTTATACACACACTACACACGTTCTGTATGTTGATTTTCCTTTTTTGCCCAGAGAGACGCCCCAACGAAAACCCCTCCCTCACCAACTCCACCACCCACTATATGAGAGAGAGAATATACATATATTATATATATATATATATATATTCTAAGGTATTTAAAGACTTTTAGGTTTGTACAATGAAAATATTAACATACTGGAGCAAGAAAGTGAAAATTATACAAGATGATGCAAAAATCCTCATACTTTTGGACTGGTAAGATTAATAATGTGAAAATGACCATGTTACCAAAAGCAATCTACAGAGTCAATGTAATCTCCATGTATTCCAATATAATTCTTCACAGATGTTAGAAAAATATTCATAAAATTTATGTGAAATACAAAAGTCCCACATTATCTAAAACACTTATGAATAATAACACTTCTGGAAAATCATTCTTGATTTCAAGTTACACTATGCAGCTATACTAATAGTAATAGAAACAGCATGATAATCACATAAAAACTGATACAGTGATTATTACAATAGAATTAAAGGCCTAAGACATAAGCCTATACTTCTATAGCCCCTCTTGTGGGAAAATCCAGCTTAAATTGCAGATTAGCTTCCAGCTAGCATGCCTCAGGGCACAGCTTAGCCCAGGGTCTGACCCCGCCCCAAGGAGGAGCAATGTGGCCTAGGTGCATGATGCTGGGTGGGGCAATGGTGTGCAGTGGCTCTAAGTTGGGGGACTTATGACTGGCTCTGGGAACTGACGTCATTTGGTTTATAAAAGCAAGCTGTAGCAAGGAGTAAATTTGAATTACATAGTATCATCTCAGAATTCTGGGCCGTTATTTTTTATTAATTGTTGCGTGCATACAGGCTAAGGTAGGCCTGCATTTCATTCCGGTAGCCAGTGGATTGGCGAAAGGTTCTCCTTTGTGGACCACCAATCTTGTTAGCTGGTGTTGTGAGTGGGCATAGGCTGAAGGGAGGTCAACAGCCATCAGCCTGAAATTCCTGTCCAGGGTTTAGCAGTCTCTGGGCAGGTGGGAAGTCATGGCCAAGAGTGGAACATGAATCTCATGGGTCCAGGCTAAGGGCCTGAGCTGGAAGTACCACTCAGGCTGGGCAACAGGAAGTAGCCAGCTGTCCTCTGCATGAAGGGTCAGCTCCCCACAGTGTCCACAAAGCGGGACACTCTGGTTCCCTTCCCTTAGCAGGGTCGTGTGGTCCTGTTCAGCATAAAAAGAAAGCTTCCTACACCCTCTGACAAATAATCCAAAAATACATGTTGAAGAAAAGATAGCATCTTCGATAAATGATGCTGGTCAAACTGGATAGTTACATGCAAAAGAATGAACCAAAATCATTCAACCTGTGCAATACTCAACTGAAAAGGGATCAATGAGTTTGACATAATACTTGCTACCCTGAAGGTGGGGTCTATGCTTAAATATATAAGCATAGGAAAGGACTGTCTGAAATGAATCTTATATCTCAGGCATTAATATCAATAGTTGTTATCAGTAGTTGATAAATAAGACCTCTGTGGGATAAAATACACCTTCATTTGAAGTGAACTTATCATTAGACAAACTGTGAACAACAAAGCAGAAGTCTAGTTTACTTAGAGGGAGAGTAAGGGCAAAACTGAGTCTGGAGTGAGATTTGCAATGGTCATGAGAATGCTCAATGCTTCGGAGAATGCACAATGCTCAGGAGAATGCTCTCTGCCTGTGCCATGTTGGCGGAGGGTCAGGTGTGAGAGCAGCTAGCATGAATGTTTCCCTCACTGTGTTAACACATAATCGTACACTTCCTTCAGCACTTTGTCAACAAGCTTGAATGAAATCTCTAGTCTTCCTGAAACTAAGACTGGAGAGTCTGATCCTGGTTTCATTGTAATTGGGGAATTGTACAGTGGTGGATGTAGGGGAGGGTCAGCTGAGTGGGCATCCCCCAGAAGGAAATCTCAAAAGACACCATCACTCAAATGAAGAGACAGGCTAGAGAATGGGAAATAATCTTTAGCAGGTATACATCAGACAGAGCATTAATGTCTAGAATATAAAAAGTGTTCAAAAAACTAAACGCCAAGGAAACAAATAACCCAATTAAAAATTGGGGTATAGAACTAAACAGAGTTCTCAAAGGAAGAAATATAAATGCTGAAAAATACCACTTTTAAACGTTTAAGATCCTCAGCCATGAGAGAAGTGCAAATTGAAACTACTTTGAGATTTCACCTTACCCCAGTCAAAATGACTAAGGTTAGAAGAAAAAATATATTGTCACGGATGCAGAAAGAAGGGAATGCTGCCCACTGATGGTGGAAGTGCAAACTGGTGGTAGGACTATGCAAATCACTGTAGATGTTCCTCATAAAACTGGAAATATACCTACCATATGACCCATGTGTATCATTCCTAAGCATATATCTAAAGAAATGTATACCTTAATCTAAAAATAGTTGCTCATCTGTGATCCTTACTGCTTTATTCACAATAACGAGAAAATAGAAAGAGCCTTGATGACCATCGACTAATGAATGGATAAGGAAAATGTGAGAGAGAGAGAGAGAGAGAGAGAGAGAGAGAGAGAGATTTTTTCAAGTATAAAAGAAATGAAGTTCATAGGTAAATGCATGGACCTGGAAATATAAATTCTGAATGGATGAGCCAGACCAAAATAGTTTATTCCTCTAGATAGGAGTGTTATATAAAATCCATATTCTGCTGTATTATGATCTTTGTCTCCCATATTTTACTATTACAAACATTTACAGTACCTCTTTTGGATATTCAACAGATGTGACTAAAAATGCTGTTTGTAAGAAATTTTAAAATGACATTACCCTATAAGAACAAAATTGGAATTCAGAATTATTAGGTATAGACATCTACAAGATTTGTAAGATATCAGGCTAACTCATTTAGCTTTTCCTTTGAATGAGAGCTTAATATGAAAGGACATGCTTATTATGAATAATGTTAGTATTCTGGTAGTTTAAAGACAATGGAATTAAATCTAATTGTTACAAGTGTCAGAAATATAAAGAAAAGCTTCACAGTAGTAGAGACTGAAGAGAGAAAATTAATTTCCTTTCGATAGATATATGTTTTCTCTTACTGGGGTTGACGAGACCAAATAACCACATGGTGGAGATGTTGTAGAGGGAATTCAAGCATTACATGACTTGTTGAAATAGAGGACATTTAAGGTTACTTTCAAATTCTACAATCTATGAATTTATGGAAGTAATAGAGAGAGTAGGGGGAGTATCAAATTTGTCACTGATGCAGTGTTCAAATTCCTACATCTCAAAAGTTTGTCTCTTAACTTGATTAAATTAAAAATTTCTGTACTGAATATATTTGAGGTGGAAATTTTTCATGCTGAACAGTGGCTTAATTTTTAAAACTATATGCACCTGAACATTAAAGGTAGCTGGCATATAGAAGCTTTAGAATCAGCATAAATAGAGTGCTTTCATTTTACAAAGGTATAAAAATACATAAGGCTAAAGTGGTATTGAAGATAAATATTCCAGTGAACACAATAACCCAAAAATAGGTCAGCACAAACTATCCAATTGATTAGATGCTTGCAGAAAACCACAGCAAATGGCAAAATCAATTCACCAATCAGCTTGCAGTGTTTTATTCTAAACTTAGCCATCTGGGCAATTAGGCATATACTTGGTTTTTTTTTATGTCTTTCATTGAAGAAAGCATCATTTTCCTTTGGAAGCAGATGGCTTAGAAGTATAGATTGGTCATAGTTCACTAAGGTTACTCTTGTGTGTACAGTAAATTGATGTGGTAGAATATGGTAACTTGAATCTTCTGAATGAGTCCAAAGTTAAAGAGAGGATTTTGTGAGTTGATATTTGTTTATAGGTGTTTGTAGATAAGAAATTACTCAATTACATTTAATGAAGTGATTCTCCATTGCTATTTATACTATGTTCCACCTGATTTGCTGTATCTGGTAGGTAAATAACTTATGGCTCCTTTCACAATGTAGAATATCAAATGATTGCTTTGGGTTTTGTTTAAAAATCCAAGAAGAAATTGCAACTCTGTGCTATACTTTAGAATTACTCTTATGAACAAGTTATTTGGAGGTCAAATTCTGTTGCTCAATCTAAATTAGCCAGCAGTCAATATGTATATTTAAAATACAATAAGAGAAGAGCATTTTAGAACAAAAAATGAAATTATAGGAAAGTTATGTTTATGACTTTATACAATAAAAAAGAAAAGACACAAAAAAAGAAAAGAAAGAAAAAAAAGAAAAGAAAAGAAAAGTAAAAGAAACATCTTATTCCTGTATTGTCAAACCTCACAAGGCAAGACCAGGTATAGGGATGAAAATCCCAGTGGGTTCTCATGTGCTGCTGGCTTCTTGTACAATTTATATTCATGCACAATGTAGTTATTTTATTAACATATTTTACTTAGGATAACCAAAGTGACAAATGGTTACCAGAATCATATCTCATTGAACAAAAGCAACACTGGACAGTAAAACTTTTACTATGGCATTCAAGTGGATCTCCCTTGACTTTGTGATTTATTTTTCTCTGTAACTAGTATGGGGAATCATCATCATAGTGCTGGTTAATAATCCTCAAAGATAAAATAAAGACATTTTTTTCATAAGAAAATCTGTGATGAGATAACTCTGTTATAACTTTCTTTTTTTTTTTTTCATTATTACCTTATTAGTTCCTTGTCTACTTACTGCAGCAAAATACTCCACAAAAGCATACTAAGAAAGGCAGGGTTTGATTAATACAGAAATCCACAGTTGGCCTGTGTTGACAGAATAAGTGGCTACAGAGTACTTATCACTGAATAGGACACTTATTTCAAAACTCTGTCTGCCAAGGCTCAAGGATCAATGAGGAAGAGGAAGTACAAAGATTGTAAGAGCTAGATGATGTGGATGACCACAGGGAAAGAGTTTCAAGAGAGCTGGTTTATTATTCATATGAATCACAGCAGTAGTGACAGCATGCACAAGTCCTATGCAAGCTCAAATGAGACAAAATCCACACCATGAGGAAGTGTGTAAGAAATCACAACCCAACCTAAGGAACTTTTGGCAATTGATGGCTGGTGGGAGGTGGAGAGAAAAGAGAGTTTCTTAGAGGGATGGGCCTTTGGGTGGGCCCAGTGGATGGATCTCTGTAGGGGGAAGCAATCATATGCACACACACACACACACACACACACACACACACACACATTAAATTGAGCAGGGGCAATGGGAGGAGGTGTGGATAGGGGAGGGGATTTAAGTAAAAGAAAATAAAGTATGGTGGTTTCATGAGGATTTCTCTATAGGTTCCAAGTATTTGGACATTTTATCCCCAGTTTGTGGTGTTGTTTTAGGAGGTCTCAGAAGGTGTGATTATGATGGAGAAAGACTGCCACAGGGGCCAGCTTTAGAGGGCTCTTAAGCCTTACTGGATCTCCAGTTATGTTTTTGGCTTCCTGTTCCCTCTTGAAGATGTGAGTTTCTGATTTCTGCTCCAGCCCTGGCCACCTCCTGCCATTATGCCTCCCACCAAGAGTGGCTCTAATTAAACTAAATCATAAACTCAAATAATCTCTTTGTTTTATAAGTTCCCTTGGTGTCTTATCGCAGCAACAGAAAAGTAACTAATACAGAAATTGGTGCCAGAAAGTGGGCTGTTGACTGTGAAGAACCTAACCATGTGCGCCTTTAGAGGAATGTGGACAATTGGAATTTTGGGTTAGAAATCTAACTCAAAGTAAGCAGAGCTTAATGGGCCATTCTAGTAGGAGCCTGGAAGAAAACAATGCTAAGAACAATGTAGTTCCAGAGGGAAATAAGGACTTAAGCAGCAATTGGGATATTTTGACTGCCATACCCCTACAACCTAAAAGTTTGCTTGAAGTTAGGTCCAAAAGCAATGGACCAATTTCTTTGGGGGAGGATATTTCAAGACAGTCCAATGTAGAAATGGTGGTGTGGTTATTAATGGTGAATATTATACCGATCTACAGTGAAAATGAGCAAACAGGGCAGAAAGAAATACAGAATGTACAGTTTCTCAGTTGAAAAAGAGTACTAGGAAGGTTAATGCTGGAGCCAAGTCCTGTTTTGAAGGAGGGGATTTCTTTGATAAGGAAATTAAAGTGATTAAGGGGTAAAGCCTACAGATTTGCATTTAAACAATGGAAAGAGTTGTCTCTAGGGCAAGACACACCCAGCTAAGCTTCCAAATAGGGAAAGGAAAATCCTGGAGTGGTTTTAAATTTCCTGCAGAGAAAAGATGT
Organism: Rhizomys pruinosus; assembly: GCA_009823505.1. Lineage (NCBI taxonomy): Eukaryota > Metazoa > Chordata > Mammalia > Rodentia > Spalacidae > Rhizomys > Rhizomys pruinosus. The sequence continues at coordinate 2,700,682 of VZQC01005485.1, read as the reverse complement.
AAATGTGGATGAAGTAAGCTGGTGTCCACTTCAAATTTGCAGTCAAACTTGTCAGTGTCCTTCACCTGGTGCTGGATTTAGAGGCAAGAAAGTTCCAAGAGTGAAGAGTTCTTCCTCCTTGGTTTCAGAGAGTCACTGAGGCCAGTCAGCATGCATCAGGAGTGTCCCTACATAAAGAAGTCTCTCACAGGCCAAGAGGATACATATAGGTAGTGAGTGGTACCAGCCCAAAAGATATATACATGTGTATATATATATATATATATACACACACACACACACACACAGGATAGCTTGAAGCTTGAGGGGCTAAGCATCTAGGCCCTTTGGAAGTAAAGTCAGAGAAGTGGTACATGGAACTACTGAATTTGGTGTTTCCCTGCTGGTGTTTGGCCTTGTTTTTGAGATGGGCCAGACCATAGATGGACTAGATTAAACTCCATTTTCTTCAGAAATCCATTTGTTTCTGACCTTAACATAAGACTTTGCAGGGCTGACTTTTGCTTTATTCTAAGCAATGACTAATCACAAAGGTGTTCCATTCCTAATCACTAAACAAATTTGGAGGGTTATTTGATTTCTTGAAGTAGATTATTTTGAGTCAATATAATCTGTAACCACCATATTTGCACAATGATTTTTAAGCACACATAATATTCTTAAACAAGTTAGCAAATAAAAGACTGTAGAAATTACATTAAAAATTTTTGTTGTTGTTGTTGTTAAAGCATCTCACTATGTAACCCTAAGTATCCTGGAACTTTAAATATAGATTAGAATGGACTTGAACTTGCAAAAATCCTTTTGTCTGTACATTCTAAGTACTTTAACTGGAACTGGAAAAATTCATGTCTCTTAATATCTTGTCTTTTCCTTCTTCTGGAATGAGTTGATCCTCTGGCTTACTGTGGACTTGGAAACTCTGTATCCATGTCTTCTAAATCTAGAAGAGAGCAAACTGGCTCACCACATCCCAGGAAAATATACATTGTTTCACTCTGGTATAATAGTGCCCTAAGATTCTACCTGAAAAACTGAGCAGAAACTTTAAGGGCTATAGGCTAAACAGGCCTGGAGAAAAAGACTGGATTTTGTGAATAAGGAAAACAGATGTCACAGAACACCAGCAGAGATCTATTTCATGTAGCTAGTGTATTTATTTTTGATGAAAATAAATTCTAGGCTACTTTGTATCATCAAGATAATTTTTCATATATTATTTTAGTGCCTTTAAATTGCTACACTACAATACCTATGGATACAGATTCAAAGAAATTGAGTAAGTAAGGTTTGCTCCTAAAATGTTTTAATGAAGTTTCTTTATTGTTAAGCAATTAAACATGTTATCCTGAAAGCTGTTCTTATGGTACTTCTTTATTTCGGATCTGTACTCCCCTTCCCTGTAGTTACTGTAGTCCCTCTTGTTAAAATTTGACAATCCTTAAAAAATTCAATCAAAACATAGCTCTAAGAACCAGTTTCTTTCTGTTCTATTTAAACGAGGGGTAACCCCTTCTCATGATTCAATTTAATTTGTTTATTATGCTAAGTGTATGAATGTTTAAATGAATATTTTAAATAGCTGCAGAGGCAATAAGAGGATGTCAGGTCCTCTTGAACAAAAGTTACTGAAGGTTGTCAGCTGGCATGTGGGTGCTGAGATACGAAGCAAAGACTTCTCCAATAACAGACAGTGCTTTTAACCACTAGAGTAACTCTCAGACTCCTTAAATAATAGTTTTTATCTTCGATCTTAATATATTTACAATATATTCCTTTTTCTTTGTCCATGGTTATAACCTTGTCAATTTTTTTGGTATAATTCTTCATAATTGGTTCTTTCTTAAGGACAACTATCTTTTGATCCACTCCCTTCATTTCTTCACTCTATATTCAGACTAATAAAATCAAGTTTGTGAAAATATGGGCTGTCAGTCAGTGTAGATTACATGAAAGGGTGATTTATTATTCCAGACTTAGCACATGATAATCATACAGCATGGTGTTTATGATGGGTTAGCCACATTTAATTACAAAATTTGTTTTGTCCATTACAGAAGATACAAATATAATTTCTCACTTTCTTTACTATGTGTTTTAATTGATTAATAACCTGCTTATTTAATCAGAAGGAAAGAATGTGCCTGAAAAATTTGAGTTTGTAGATTGCAGATGTCCTACAATGTAGGTGGGTTTAAATGGTTTATGAAGAAACTCATTGAATGCTTACTACATACTGGAATTGTGAAAGATCAAGGAGCTTAGTTCACAGTCAAGTGAACAAAAATGAGGATTTCAAATATCTGAGGACTTCCTAGATGGGAGTGCTATCATGGGATTAGTGAATCGATACTGGAGATGAATCTCATTTGAACTACTACAAACCTACTGGACTATTTACTGAGATATTGTATAAAGCAATTGAAGACAGTGTGGTGTAATGTTGAACAGTAATACTCAAACACTCTCTATCACAAAGAATTTTCCAAAACAAATAGCAGATAACAATTTTGTTCTTTGGACCAATATTTAAAATGGAATTTTATTTAAATAAAAAAATTGCTCATGTAAGTGGAAAATATATTTTAAATTGAAATGGATGCCATAATGAAAAAGTAAAAGTTTTCAAGATTTTCTTGTAAAAGCTTAAGTTCTTTCCCTAACAAGTATTTTGTAGCACTTATTTCAAAATATTTGTAGCTTTTAAGGCAGCCAGGAGATATTTTCTGTCCTCTTCTACTGATGTCAAATGGTAGGGACTATATATATATAGATATATATATAATATATATTTTTTTTTTTTTTTTTCTGACAGTGGAGTGGCATTTGGTGGTAGAGAGTAACTATCTTCCAATACTCAACTTGCCATAGACGAGTGCAGTGCTAAAATTGCAAATTTCTTTTGCGGGGGGGGGGAGAGATTCAAATAAAAGAGGTATCAATTCCATCACATTCAAATTCTTTATATGTAAATTTGAAGAGTGGAGTATAGCATTATCAGGATAGATGTGTGGACTTCTCAATCATTTTAAAATATTCAGAGAGTGGCGTCCAACTTACATAACATGAATAGCTTCTACATTCCAGAATGCTTTAGAGCACTGTTTCTCTGGTCAAATAGAGATAAGGCTACTGATTTTAGTTCAACAGGGGTCTGAGTAGAGCTGGAGGACGAGCTTTGTTTTGCCCTCATTATTGTTTTGGGTATGACTGGGAGTTTAATGATTGTTGGCACAAGGCCTGAAATGCAATTTGCTCTTTTTATTACTCTGTCAATATGGCACATTAAGGTCCTCAATAGTCTTCAACAAATGTAAAAGGAAAAACCAGTTTTTATATCAAGCACTGTGCAAATTAAAAGATAAAATATCTATCGTACATGCATTTCCACATTCTAGATTAAAACATTTAAATTAGTCTAGTATATTAATTTAAAACTATGATGAAAACAAAAGTTATTTAGAGATATATAGTTCCTAGGGTTGACATAAGTGAGTTTTTCCAGCACTGATCATTTTTCCTTTGTGTTCACACTAAAAAGCCAAATGGAACAAAGGTTTTGCTCTAATAAAGCACTTTCTAATTTTTTTCTGATGATAACAAAACCAAACCATAGATTACTACTAATTGGAAGTGCAATAAATACAAATAGTAAGAAGAGAATGGAAAGAATCAATGTTCAACTTTGCTGGCACCGCAGTCTACACTTCTGATATTAATAATGCCATATTAAAAATACTAGTAAGAAGAGAATGGGAAAAAAAATACTAGCATATAGGAAAGGCTCAAGATTGATCTCAAGTGAACAATACAAAGCTTTTCAAGTTTTTGATCATGAATTTCTTTTTTCTTATTTAACTTGAAAACTTAACAACTTGTATTTCTCACCATAATTTTGAAATATAGTTGTAACAGAAAAATGTGAAATTTGTGTGTGGATTTTCCAGAAAATTGCTCTGTTTACTTGGCTTTCCTAGCTTAGGATAACAGCTTTTAATATCAGGCTTCTTGGGGCTGGAGAGATAGCCTAGCGGTTAAGAGCACCGACCACTCTTATAGAGGACCCGGGTTTGATCCCCAGCACCCACATGGCGGCTGAGAACCGTCTGAAACTCCAATTCCAGGAGAACTCCAGATCCAGGGGACTCCGACACCCTCTTCTGACCTCCGCCGCATTGCACGACACGGGTGCACAAATTTGCATGCAGACAGTACATTCATACACATACAGAAATAAATAAAATTAATTAAAAAAAAAGATCATGCTTCTTTATATAAGTAAAACATGAAGGTTTAGAACTCATTTAAGCAGTATCTCAGATTTTGATGTATTTACAAGCATTTTTAATATGTGAAAGTTATGAAGTCAAATGACTGAAATTATTAGCAATATCATAATTAGGCTGCACTCTTTGCAGTTACAAGGAACCTGAATTGTTTTTGTAAACACAGAGCTGGATAGTGTCATTCTTAGCTCATGGGTTAGACAACAAGTTCTTATGATTTGGAGAAATTTCAGATGATTGCATTGTTTTGCTCATAGTACTAGTCTCTACTCCATTTAAAAATATTTGTATTGATTCTTCACGAATTTCACACATTGTATTTTGATCATATTTGCCCCCTCCTCAAACTTCTCCAAGAACCATCCCTTTCCCATCCCACCCTAAAGTGTGTCTCTTTTTATTTTGTCTTAAATAAATCATCAAATGGGTGAACAAGGAACAGAAATTGGAGTCAGTTGGTTATTTTTTTAATTTTTATTGATGCTTTGTGTATTTCATATATCATTTTCCAATTCAGTTCAGGCATATATCCCCTTCCCTTCCCCCCACCCGACCCCTACCCATCCCAGATCATGCATTCTGCCATAACTTTTCTGCATCTTTCTCTGCTTTTTTGTTTTGTTTTGTTTTCATTTTTTTTAACAATAAGTGATAATTTGTGAGTACAAGCATCCTTCATGTAAAACCAATTTGCAAGCAGTTGTGCCCAAACCCACACAGCTCATGGGTCCCACCATCCAGCAGGGGTTGGGGGGCTTGTATGTTCAATCCAGTTGATCAAATGAGTGTCCGTCATATGTTGTAGTTTCACCAATAACCCAATCGCAGCCCTTACATCTACCACACCACCCATCGTTCCAGATTGTTCCCCTAGGCTTAGAAAAGGGGCACAGGTGGATGAGAAGCAAAACATCTACTTTCTCTGGAGCTGTTGTTCGTGGTCTCTAGTCAATTCGCTGGCTGTTTTTCTTTCATGGTTTGGGCGCCAACTTGTCCAGGAATAACCTTTTCAAAACCTACTAATGAAGCACATAGCAATTAGATAATAGGTATTTAAACAGTATAATATATAGCCTTTCGCATCCTACTAAGGAAGCACATGCAATTAGATATATAGGTATTTAAACATTACTAAATGTTATGTAGGTTACTTTGGTATAGACACAGATGTTTGGATGGTATGTTAATCCATGAATTACATTTTCTTCTGTTAAGTATGACAGGTCTTTGGTGGTTTATAACATCTCCTAACCATTAGAGGATGTAAGTTTTGGCATCAGCCGTGGTTATTCCCCAAGGAGAGAGCTAATAGCCAATTAGATTTGGGATATACAGACATATGGCTGCCATGCTGCACAGTATTTTCCAGGCAGGTGAGGTGTAGCTGGTGCGGACAGAGGAGTCCTTGCTTTGAATCAAGAGATCTATATTTGCTTTATTGGTTTAGTGGCCTTTGGTAACACTCTCTGGCATTCCAGAGACCATCTGTATACTTGCAAGTGCGGTCTCCATACATTTTTCCCATGTTTATATCAGGTCTTCAACAGCAGGGCCTTATTGCCTCTCTTCCTGCAGATATCCCAGTTTGGAGGCAAGGAGCCTTTACCTTATTAAAAGGTTAAAAAAATTGTTAAAAAGAGGACATGAAAATTGGTAGAGAGCAGGGAGGTAGTGGTAACGTTGGAGACTTAAGGTGATGAGTTTGGGGTAGATATGCTCAAAAACAGTGTGTAAAATTCTCAAAAAAGATTGAAAAATAGAGTATATTGCCTATATACTCTTGGATGTTTGGACAGTCACTGAAGCACAGTGAAAGTATTAGAGTAAACCCTTGAAGAAAACTAACTTTTCCTCTCCCAATACCTTATCAATTGCCAATAGCTCCTCAATTAGGGTGACCCTTCTTGGCTACCTCTCTTCTCCATGAAGGGACTTTGTCTGGCTTTGAGCTCATGCTTTTTGTCACAAGCACTGTTAATTCATGTGTGTATCTGCCCCATTGGGTCCGGAAATCATTGTTTCCTTTAACAATCCACCACCTCCTGCTCTTAAGGTCTTTCTGCCACATTTCCACAATGTGCCCTGAGCCTCGGGAGGAGAAGATGCAATGAAGTGACCTTTTTATCGATGATCAATCTGCAGAAAATGGTTGGTTACTCACACAACATTTTTTACACCACTACACCTATGTGCGGTAATCATAGATCACAGCTTTCACACCTGGGTAAGATTGATGACTATTTTCCACCTCTATTTTCATGTTTAGCACCTCCCAAAACTATAAAAGCTACTCAGTAAGGATGAAGCTTCCAGATCAATGACACCATGCTTTCTGCATTTTCATACTCACTTCTGCAGTGCTGTCAACAATAGGGTTTTATAGTAACTTTCTGATGGGCAACCAATAGCAATGACAATAGCAACTAAAGTTCTGATGTCTATGGACCCACTGGCCTACAACTCCAAAAGAGGTAACACATTCCTTGCACTACACCTTGTATTTGTAAGCCTCTGGTGTATAATAGGGGCATTTTCTCCCCATTGTCAGTGACCTCCAATTAACTTCTATATGTTTATGTATTTATTTTAGGAAGCTTCTACAGTAGTAGGTTTTCAAATGATTTTTTTTCAAATAATCTTTATTGTTAGCACTCTTCATTGTTTTCCCTTTACTCTCTCCTAAAATTATCCTTAGATTAAGAGTAAGGAATTGTTTTCTGTCAAGGTCCAGGAAGCAAGCACTTTGAAGTATCTCTGCTATGTAGTCTCTGTTGCATGTATGCAGTGAAAAATAAGTAATTTTGAATTTATTCTCATAAATCTATTTATAAGGGGCAGATTAGATGGATTCTAGTTTGCTGTAAACCAAATAAGTTTGTAAGTTCTTTTATTGAAATTAGTCATCATTCTTAATATACTAATGATTAAATGTGTATCCTATAGGTGAGCATAATAGTAACTAATTATAGTTACTGAATATTATATGTCATGTATTAGTGTTGTGATGGGAACCTTACACTTGTTAAATAGGCATTCTACCACTGAAATGTATTCCAAATTTTCTAACTCTTTAGTTATTCTATTCTGATGGGAATCCCCTAAACATAAGTTGTTCTTTAAAGGAGGCTCAAGTCATGTGGAAAATGCAAGATTATCATTGAGGCTTGCTTCGCTTCCAGGTTGCTTGGATGAAATTTAGGCTGGTGAGACTCTCAGTCACCTCTGCTCCTGATTCAACTATATCTAATTTTCATGGCCACTATAGTAAATGCGAATCTTTCTTATTTTCCCAGTATTTCAATTTATATTTTCTTCAGAATATTAGTTTTTTTTTAATATTCACAACAGCTAAGTTATTAAACCAGCTGAGGTATCCATCGATAGAGGAATGAATGAAACAAATGCATACATGGACCAAAGGAACATACACAGCCATAAAGAAGAAAGTTATGCTGTTTAAGGAAAATGGATGCAGCTAAAATTATTATATTAAATGAGTTAAGCTAGATACAGAAAGACAAATATCACATCATGTTTTCTTTAAGTTGTGGGTAGTAGGCTTTATATATATAAATGAAATCAGGTATGTATCTGTGGCATGAAAGTACAGTGATACTAAAGAAGGGAAGGGTATTATTAATGGATGGAGAGAAAAGGGGGAGAGGATAGAAGAATGTGAGGAAAGCATCAATGAAAGACATCATTCACTTGTATGAAAACGACCTTGTGAAATCCAGTACTCTGAGTAATGAATGTACACTAATATAAATAAAGCATGATAAGTTTGAGTTCAAAAGTAAAGTTTAACAAACATGTAGTACCAATGGATAGCTCACACTCTGTGATTCTCTTCATATCTAACCATTACCTGACACTTCAAAATTTGGGAAGAATTTCCTTCTATATTTATTGTATTTCCTTATACATTACACTGAAGAATTTTGCAAAATTGTTACTATAATCATCCCTGTTTAACCTAATCAATCATCTGAGATTCATAAAAAATATGATACATGCAACCAAGCCAAAAAATAAGGGGACCAATGTTCAAACACAGGAAACATGACTACGTACCTTGTTCCTTATGGTTCTAACATAATAGTTATGGCTAGCTTCCCATCATTTTCTTTGTATTCATCATTGTGGGTTACATCTGAATAATGAGATGCAGTTTAGACAAATGATTAGGCATGTAGTCTTTGGATCTAGGCTACCTGTGGTAGACACAGAGACCTGTAATTTGATAACTATGTAACCTTATGCTAAGTCACACAGACCTCTCTAGGCCATACAATGAGACATCATAGAACCAACTTCATAAGGCTAGTATAAGCATTGAATCCTTCTAAAACATATACTTACAAAGTATTTTTCTCTCATACCTAGAAACTGTAATAAACAATTTGTTAATGAGACTATTACCATATAAAACCAAAGAAATATAAACTGAAGAAATATTAAGTGTTACCTCCAAGGTGATTTGAATAAATATATTGACAACAGTTTTAAGGAAATCAGGATCATCAGATATAACTCAGTGCAGCACAATAACCCAATGAGCCATGAAACCTTGTCCATGGCAGATTTCCCTCTGGACCTTCATTTCCTCATCTGTGCAATGGTGTGTCTGTGCTAGACAGCTCCCAAGGTTTTTCTTGGGTCTATGATTTTATGGCTTATACGTTTAGTTCGATATCATTAAATGTTGAGAAAAATATAAGAATTCAGCTTAATGTTTTTTTTTTTCCCCAGGAAAGAAACATCCAAAAAAGTGCACATATAAAATTATACATATGAAAAGTCATCGACTACATGTCTGGTTATATTTCTTTAAATCATAAACTGTACAAAGCAATTCACTTTAACTTAGTATAAAATATTCAGTGGCATACAAAATGACATGATTTTGTTTAATGAAATTATTAACATGAATAGTATTTGTCCACTGAAATAAGTTCAATGTTTTTTCTTGGTTCTGTGATTCAAATTTATATTCAATAAAAGAAATAATCACACCTACCATTGTACTTTACAAAAGATATCTAAGCCTTATTATATCTCAGCATACCTCAGTGATATTAGCTAGGGATTGCAAACTTTATTAATCATAGCCCTGTTTTTATGACACTTCATTTACTGCTATTTTCTGGATTCATAACCACTATGGTAAGTTTCTTATCCTAGAATCTTTGTCACTGATTATTCAGCTAGTGGAAATAAGACCAATATACTATGTTATTCAATCTATATAATAATTCAGAATGGTAGGTATTATTTTAAATTTTCAGAAAATCAAATGAAGCTTAAGGTAAAGGATTGCACGAAAGTAATATCTACCGCTATGAGACAGAGAGGTTCTTACTACAGGCTCCATGATCTAAGCTTTTGCAAATCATTCTTCATCAGGTTTCAAGCAATCAGATGGGAGCTCTATTTCTAAAACAGCATAATAAATTCACCATTTACAAATAAAAGACAATAAAAATAACCTAAATACACTGACCTATCTCCAGTGGGACATAGAAACATAATTGATGTTACAAAATGCTTTCTTTTGATGAATTGGTTAATAATTATTAGTTAATTAAGAATTATGTTATTACACTGTGATATTTATCTTTAATTTAATTTTCTACCAAAACAAAGGAAAAAGTATTCTTTTTTGTTTTTGTATTTATATTTTGTGTATTTCATACATAATTTTTCAGTTCAGGCACATTTCCCTTTCCTTTCCCCCACCCCACCCCACCGCACCCCATCCCAGATCATGCATTCTGCCATAATTGTCCTGCATCTTTCTCTCAGTCTTTTATTTTATTATGTTTAGGAATTCACATTTTCCTCCATTAATTTTATGTTACTCTAAAATATGGATACCTAATCTGCACCCATATACAGTAATTAAAGAGTCTGAAAATAATTGGTGGGTGGATTCTAGAGTCAATTGAGAGAGTCACATTATAACAACATATTTGCTTTAAGATAAACAGAAATATAACCATACTGTTTTTCAGCTTGCCTTTCATCTGGGGGATTTGGTGTTAGCATCCACAAATGAGGGAAACCATTCTCTGTTTGTCTTCCTGGGACTGTGTTACTTCACTCAGCATGATGGCTTCGAGCTCCATTACCTGCAAAGTTCATAATGCCATCTTTCTTTACCACTGAATATGTGTAGATGTACCACATTTTTGTCATCCACTCATCTGTTGAGGGGCATTTGGGTTGGTTCCAGCTCTTTGCTATTGTGAAGAGAGTTCCAATAAACTTGAATGTGCATGTATCTTTGTGGTAGGATAAGTCTTTGGGGTATATACCCAGGAGTGGTATGACTGGGTCAAGTGGTAGGCTCATTCCAAGTCTTTTAAGGGTTCTCCACACTGCTTTCCATAGTCGTTGTACAAGTTTACATTCCCACCAGCAGTGGATGAGTGTTCCCCTTTCTCCACAACCCCTCCAGCATCTGTCGTCTTTTGTTTTCTTTATCTTAGCTAGCCATACTAGAGTGAGATGATATCTGAGAGTGGTTTTAATTTGCATTTCCTTAATTATTAATGATGTTGAACACTTTTTAAGATGTTTCTCAGCTATCTCTAATTCCTCACTGGTGAAGTCTCTGTTCAGCTCTTTACTCCATCTTTTGAGTAGGTCATTTGTCTTCTCACTTCTTTGTCTTTTGAGTAGTTTATATATTCTTGACTTTAATGTTCTGTCAGATGTGTCACTGGTAAAGATTTCTTCCCACTCTGTGGGTTTTCTCTTCACCTCCTTGATTGTTTCTTTTGCTGTACAGAAACTTTTCAGTGTTATGAGTCCTCATTTGTCAACTGTTGACCTTACTTCCTGTGCAGCTAGTGTCTGATTTAGAAAGTCTTTTCCTTCGCCTATGCCTTCTAGGTTATTGCCAAATTTTTATCACCTTCAGGGTTTCAGGCTTTATGTTGAGATCTTTGATCCACTTGGAGTTGATTTTTATACAGGGTGAGAGGTACGGGTTTAATTTTGTTCTTCTACAGATGATGATCCAATTTTGCCAGGACCGTTTGCTGAAGATGCTATCCTTCCTCCATTGAGGGGTTTTTGCACCTTTGTCAAATATGAGGCAGCTGAAATTGTATGAGCTCAAGTTTGGATCTTCAATTTTGTTCTATTGGTCAATGGGTCTGTTTTTATGCCAGTACCAGGCTGTCTTTATGACTATGGCCCTGTAAGATAGTTTGAAGTCTGGTAAGTAAATCCCCCCTGTATTGCAGTTTTCACTCAGGGTTGCTTTAGCTATTCAGGGTCTTTTGTTTTTCCATATGAATTTAACGATTTTTTTCCAAGTCTATGAAGAAGCCCATAGGGATTTTGATAGGGGTTGCACTGAACCTGTGTATCAGTTTTGGTAAAATGGACATTTTTGCTATATTAATTTTCCCAATCCATGAGCTTGGGAGGTCTTTCCATCTACTGATGTCATTTTCAATCTCCTTCTTAAGGGGTTAAAATTTTTGTTGTAGAGGTCTTTGGTATCTTTGGTTAGGTTTGTTCCCAGGTATCTTATTATTTTTGAGGCTATTGTGAGTGGGAAGGTCTTCTTATATTCCTTCTCCACTTGTTTATTGTTGGTGTAAAGAAAGGCTACTGATTTTTCTAAGTTAATTTTATAGCCTGACACTTTACTGAAACTCTTAATCATTTCTAGAAGTATTCTGGTGGAGTTTTTAGCATCCCTTAGGTAAACAAACTATCATATCATCCGCAAAAAGGGATAGCTTAACTTCTTTTCTGATTAATACTCCTTTAATTTCCTTCTCTTGTCTTATTGCCATAGCAAATATTTCAAGCACTATGTTGAAGAGGATTGGTGATAGAGGGCAGCCTTGCTGAGTTCCCACTTTTAAGGAAATGGTTCCAATTTTTCTCCATTTAGGATGATGTTAGCTGTGGGTTTGCTATATATGGCTTTATTCATATTGAAGAAGGTTCCTTTCAGTCCTATTCCCTCTAGGACTTTAAACATGAAGGGATGCTGGATCTTGTCAAAGGCTTTTTCTGCATCAATTCTGATGATCTTGTGGTTTTTGTCTTTCAGTCCATTTATGTGTTTTATGGTATTTATAGCTTTCTTTTTTGCTTTCATCTTTGCCTTGCTTTGGTATTAGAGTGATGCTGGTTTCATAGAAGGAGTTTGGGAGAATTCTCTCTGTTTGTATCCTTCTAAACAGTTTGAGTAGCAATGGTTGTAGAACCTCTTTAAGTGTTTTATAGAACTCTGGTGTGAAACTATCTGGACTGAGACTTTTTTTAGTTGGGAGGTTTTTAATTACATCTTCAATTTCCTCAAATATTATGGTTCTGTTTAAACTGCCAATCTCTTCTTGGTTAAGCTTTATTGGTTCCCAGGATTTCAGATATTCATCCATTTCTCTTAGGTTTTCAAATTTAGTGGATTATAGATTTTTGAAGTATTCCTGCATGATTTTCTGCATCTTTTCTTTGTCTGTTGTGATGTTTCCCCTTTCATCAAGAATACTATTGATTTGTACTTGTGTTCTCTCCTCTCTCTCTCTCTCTTTTGTTAACTGGGCTAAAGGTCTGTCTATTTTGTTTATTTTTCAAAGAATCAGCTTTTGGATTCATTGATTTTATGTATTGTTTTCTTTGTTTCTATTTCATTGATTTCTGCTCTGATTTTTGTTATTTCTTCCTCTCTGTTGGGTTTAGGGTTCATTTGTTGCTGTCTCTCAAGTGTATTTAGCTGCAGTGTTAGTTCTTTTATTTTTTCCTTCTCTATTTTTATGAGGTGGGCACTTAGGGCTTTAAATTTCCCTCTCAAGACTGCCTTTAAAGTATCCCACAGGTTTTGTTGTGTTGTATTTTCTTTTTTCATTCAGTTCCATGAATACTTTTATTTCACTCTTTATTTTTCCCAGGACCCATTCAATTGTTCAGGATTTTGTTATTTTGTCTCCATGTGTTATTGTAGCTAGTTGGACTTATTCTGGGGTTCATATTGAGCTTTATTTCACTGTGGTCTGATAGAATGCATTGAATAATTTCCATCCTTTTGTATTTATTGAGGTTCCTTTTGTGCCCCAGTATGTGGTCAATTTTTAAGAATGTTCCATGAGGTGCTGAGTAGAAAGTATATTCTCTGGTGTTTGAGTGGAATATTCTACAGATGTCTGTGAGGTCCATTTGGTGTATTGTATTGTTCAATTCCAATGTCTTTCTCCTTATATTTTGTCCTGTTGATCTATCCAAGGTGTTCAGTGAGGTGTTGAAGTCTCCCAATATTAGTGTGTTAGGATTAATCTATGTCTTGAGGTCCTTCAGCATTATGTTTATAAAGTTAGGTGCACCAGAGTTTGGTGCATAGACATTTAGGATTGTGAAGTCTTCATGGTTCATTGTTATATCCTTAACAAGGATATAATGGCCCTCTTTTCCTCTTCTGATTAATTTTACTTTGAGATCTATTTTGTCTCATATTAGAATAGCTACTCCAGCTTGTTTCTTGGTACCATTTGCTTGGAATACTTTTTTCTATCCTTTCACTCTAAGATGGTGTCTGTCTCTGTGGGTGAGATGGGTTTCTTCTAGACAGCATATAGAAGGGTTCAGTTTCCTAATCCATTCTCCCAGTCTTTGACTTTTGATTGGTGAGTTTAGACCATTAGTATTTAAGGTTATTATTGAGAGATGTGTGTCACTTATTTTTGCCTTATTTTTTGTTTTCATTCTTGGTCTATGTTTATAATTACTCTGTTATGATTTTGTTGCTTTCTCTCTTTAATTGCTTAGGGATAGTTGCTTCATTCCTCTGTTCTTTGGATTGCTTTGAGGATTTTCTGGTGTTGGTTTCTTAGACATGTATTCTTTCATCTTGCTCATGTTGTGAAAGATTCTTCTTTCTCCTTCAACTATGGTTGGCATTTTTGCTGGGCATAGTAGTCTGGGTTGGCATCTAAAGTCATTTAGTACTGGGAATACTTTGGTCCACATAATTCTAGCTTTCATAGTTTGTGCTGAGAAGTCAGGTGTGATTATGATGGGTGTCCCCTTATATGTGACTTGTTATTTTTCTCTTGTGGCTTTCAATATTTTGTCTTTGCTTTGAGCATCTATTGTTTTAACAATTATATGGTGTCAGGAATTTCTTTTCTGGTCTTGTCTGTTTGGTGTTGTATGTACTTCTTGTATTCGTATGGGTTTATCTTTTATTCAGTTTGGGGAAATATTTTTTCTATTATCCTGTTGAAGATCTGGTCAATAGTGTTGTCTTGGGATTATTCTCCTTCCTCTATCCCTATGATGCAGAGGATTGGTTTTTTTCATAGTTTCCCACATTTCCTGGTTGTTCTTGTGCTTTTTTTAATTTTTCATAATCTTTACTTGAGCATTCTAGTTGGACCATGTTATCCTGCAGGTCTGATATTCTTTTTTCTGCTTCTTCCATTCTGCTTCTGAGGCTTTTTCCATCCTTTCCTGTTGATTGGATAAATGTTCAGTTTCCTGTTTCATTTCATCCTGTGATTTCTTTTGTGTTTCCACTTCCTTCTGGAGCCTGTCATTCTCATCTTGTAGGCCCTTGGTTCGTTGGTCATTTTCTTTTTTCCCTTTCAGCTTGGGATCTTTTTATTGTTTCCACTTCCTTCTGGAGTTTGCCATTTTCTCCCTTTAGTTCTTTCCAATGTTTGTCATTATCTCCCTCTAGGTCCTTCTTGTGTTTTTTCAATCTCTCCCCTTAGTTCTTTCCAAAGATTGTCATTATTACCCTCTTGGTACTTCTTGAGTTTTAAATTCTCTTCCCTTAGTTCCCTAATTTATTTGAACATGTCCACAATTGATTTTTCTAAAGTCCATGTCTTGATTTCCTTACAGGGATATCTCATTGTATGAGTCTTCTGTAGAGTTGGTAGAGTTTGGTGTGGATTTATTATGAGCTTTTCCCATGTTGTACGTGTGTGTGTGTGTGTGTGTGTGTGTGTGTGTGTGTGTGTGTCTTTGGAATGTGGATTTGTTTGTTTATTTGTTTCTTTGGGTTCTGCTGCCTCAACGTTGACTGCACAGCTAGATCATCTTTACGGGGGAATGCTGGTCTTGTGCTGTGTGGTCTGGGGCTAACTCCACCCACGTCATACACTGGGACCAGAAGGTTGGAAGTTCCCGGACAATACCAGGCCTCTACGGAGCACAGGGGTGCCCAAACCCTCAGGAAGGAGGCAGGCCTCACCTGGTCTTTTGCAGGTTGGTGTTCTGCAGGACAGGGGTGAAGTAAGCTCGCCCAGCAGGGTGCATGCTGATCTTGTGCTGTGTGGAGTGCAGCTAACTTTGCCCACATTGCATGCTGGGACTGGAAGGTTGGAAGGTCCCAGGTGCTACCAGGCCTCTATGGGCACAGGAGTGCCCAAAGTCCCCAGGAAGGCAGACCTCACCTGGTCCTTTGCAGGTTGGTGTTCTGCAGGACACAGGTGAAGTCCACTTTCCCAGTGGGGCCCATGCTGGTCTTGTTGGAAAAAGTATTCTTAATTCCAAAGAATATCATGCTACCTGTCAAAACGTATCATGCTACTGTTAAAACTAAAAATATGAACAATTTTGTTCATGACCAAATGCATTTGAAGCAAAAGTAGAATGAGTGCCAAAATAAATACTAAACCAGATTGATGGCCTAAAATCCTGAAGTTTCTATTTTTATTAAAAATTAAAGAATTATAAAACATGGGTTCTATTTGTCCTTGTCAATTTAAAGGAACACTGTCTCAATATTAATTAAAAAAAGTTTCCTACTCAGTGTGAGATCATTAGTTCACTTTCCATAACCATTGACTATTTCTTAAATTATAATAACTAGGGGAAAATTATCTCAGGACATTATTACTTAGTCTCGCAGCATTAACAAAAAGCCTCTTGTATAAGATGAATATGGATGGCTTTCTCTAGAATAGAAAATAGTAACATGTTTAAACTATTTAGGGATATGGAATTGTTAATTTTCAATTCACTCTTGACTTGTAATGAAGTCCCAGTTACAGCTATAAGATCAAATGCACAGAAATGTTCTCCATGTTTCCCTGTATTATGCAAGTGATAATTCTGACTGTTTTCTTTCCACATAACAAGCTAATTTGGCTCAGGAAAAGTTATATTCTACCTCTTTGAAGCAGCAGTATGCAGTCCAGAGGAAGCCAATCTGAATAGGCTTGGTAAACCCCTTCAGCTAGGCTCCTGTGTATAGGTATGTGATAAAACTCCAGGTTTCTGGAAAACTATAAATCTGGATTTAGGGGTATGGAAAAAAAGAGAAGCTGCTCTGGCTATAGTGACAATTACAAAAACAGAGGGGAAAGGAATATGCCTCCTCCCTCTAGGATACAACTTTACCTTACAGTTAAATAGAAAGCATTGGTAGATAAAGGCTTTAATGCCAGGTCTGGGCTGTCCTATCATGAGTTGTTGACCAGGGAGGCTTTAAAAGCCCCCCCCCCAAACAAAGGCTATTTGCCTATAACTTTGGGGCACATAAAAAATTGATAGTAAGAGTCTATTGCTGAAGATACAGCAGGATAAGAGCATGAAAAATATATGCTGAGACCCTGCACTGTAAATCAACCGCTATTCTTCATGGTGTCAGAGAGGACTATACAAACCACTGGAAAGAAATGGTCTCTGAATCTTTACACCAGCCTGCTGGTGCTACACTTTTACATACCAAATAAGATATACTGCAATAGTGGGACCCTAATAAATGTACACCTGGAAAGAAAACTCCCAATTTGATCTATGGCTGGCTCCCTGGTGGGGTATGACACACAGCTGACACTGTAGCCTTTGTACCTCCTAATGTCAGGTGCCTCTATTTACTGCATTAGAAAGCTATTTTGCATCCCTTTGTTGTTGCATGCTTCTGCAATCAGATGTCACTTGATTGTGCTGCAGGAGAGGACCACCAGTGGCTTCTCCCTGAGCAAATTGGAACCTTTCACAGGTTCCATCTGGATGCAGAAATATTCACTCCATAGCCAAATCTGGAAGGCAGGTAGTCCTTGAGATTTAGCTTGGAAGGCTGATGGCCCTCCCTTAAGGCCTCACATAAATTAATAACTCCATGATCCAGGGGGCTGATGACCCTAACACTCAAATTTCAGACTGGTGGGTGATGGCCATTCTCCAGTCTAACTCTCTAGCAAAAACAACCCAAGTCTGATGGACTTACTATTACACACCTATGAAATAATGGACCAGGGAACTTTTGAGATGGTAAAGGTAATCAAAAATCAATTTATTGCATGCAGCAATTCACTTGTATAGGCAGAATGATGTCATTTCCCACCAGCCAATCCCACACCCCCTGCATCACATGCTGTCTGCATCATGTGCTGCTCTTACCTATGGGCGGAGGTCAGATTCAGATTTGCACTTGGGCAATTAATATGCCAGAGACCACATGTGGCCAACTTTCGCCTACACTTTGTCAAAGAGTTATAATGCCCCAACCAAAATATTACCCAAGCATATTTCTGTGCCCATTGAGTAACTTGTTATAATCTTTAATATTTGTTGTTATTTGTGCCTTATTTACTCCTAAATGACCCACCAGTCCATTGCAAATGGAACTTAGACAGTCCCAAGGGTTCTATATATCAAGTAAAAAAAAAAAAAAAAAAAAACTTGGATTTTCTATCCCTCACTCTCTTTCTCCTTCCCCTCCAAAGCCCTAGTACTCTCATGGAAGACGTTTGCACATTTGTTTACAAGGACCAAAGAAGGTGGAAAGATTGTGAGATCACAACAAAAATGGACTGGATTTTCTTTTTATCTTTTCTTTTTATTTGATCAACATGTTTATGTAAACAAACCTCTTCAACTGGATTTGGGGAACCTGGGTTTTTAAAAAATGGAAATGAAATATTAACTAATTGAGTTTATGTAGACACTCCTTATGTTTATTGCCTATGTGAACTTACTGGTCAAATAAATTAAAAAATATGTTCAAATACAAAAAGATGCTTCTCTATTAGTAGGCATCTATATGAGTCTTTCAAAAGATCTTCAGAGATAGTCATCATTTCCCATACTCTCTCCTATGACATTCTTAGCTATTTCACAATCTACTTAACACTTTCCATTCCATTAATACCCTTACCTCATTTTTGCCACTGAATTATATCTCCCATTCCATGAAGAGCCATCCCCCACCCCACTCCCATTGCCCTTTATAAGTTTTCTCACATCTATTTTCTCATCTGGAACACACATATCCAAACATTCAGTGCTATCTTCCACAAATGAGAGAGAAATTCTGATGTTTCTCTTTCTGGGACTCAGAATGATTAGTTCCAGTTTCATCCATTTATCTGAAATTTTCATAAGATCATTTAGTTGATAGCTGAATAATATTCCACTGTATAAGTGTACCATATTTTAATTATCCATTCATCAATTAATTGATATCTAAATTCTTTCCATTTTCTGAGTATTGTGAATAAGGTTGAAATGTGCATGGATGAACAGATATCTGTTGTACTAGGACACAGAGTCCTTTGGGTATATGCAAAAGAGTTGTATGATAAATCATTTATTTGATCTGTTTCTAGTTTTTTGAGGACTCTCCACATTGATTTCCATTACAATGCTTTGTAATCAAACCAGCATTTGTCATTATAGGTTTTGTGGATCTTAGTCATTCTGAATGGGGTAGGATGAAATCTCAAAGTGGTTTTAATTTTTAATTTCCTGATTGTGAGAGATGTTGAATCTACTTTTTAAATATTCCTCAACCATTTGTATTTGTTTTTTTTGTGAGAATTTTCTTTAGGTCCAGGGTTCTCATAGGCCATTAAAAAATGCTATCAATTGCCATTGCTTTTGGTTGCCACAAGAACTGCAAAATAAGACTCGATTGCTAAAGAGACCACCACAGTGAATTGTAAAACAAACAAAGAGAAATCACACTTCTCCTGACCTCAAGGCTTCATCTCCACTGGCTAGCTTTCATAGTGTTAGAAAGTATAATGTAAGCTACTGAAAGAGAAAATGAATCATCAACCTTGCCCAGCTCTTGTAAACTGTAATATAATGATGATGATGATGACATCAACAACAACATTATTACTGCTACTACTACTACCACCATTAATAATAATAATAATAATAATAATAATAATAATAATAACTGACCTGGCAAGATATGCCCACTTGTGAAATGTTAGCACAAATTTAATGGAAGAAAGCAGCCACTTTCTGGTTGGATTGAAGGCCTGCCTAATAAGATAGAGCTGGTAACTAGCACTGTTACCATAGCTAAAATCCTGAGGCTAGACAGTCACAGGCTTTACTGCTATTATCTGACTAAAATGGCTTAGTATAAAACCAATTCCTAATTACTTGATTAATACATCTTTCAGCTTGAAATAGAGAAGATTATTCATGTAGTAAATGCTGATTAATAGATAGACTCCCAATGGGCAACCTGCAGAGAAGCAGTGATTGCAGATTTGCTTATCCTTGAATGGGAAACATATATCACACAACCTCAACACAAGGCTAAGAGAACCTTGTTGAACAGGAGGCAAAAAGGTCTTAAAAGCCAGAGGTGGCAGATGAAAATGAAAAGGTTTTCTAGATAGCTGAGCTTACTCATCTGAATGCACAGTGATTCTGGTAGTAAGCACCAGGCCTATGTACATATAAGCCTGACAAAATCCCAGAATGGAGGTAAGGAGATGGGCAAGAATTCCCCACCCTAGCCGAGGTACTTTTGGTAACTGACATCTGCTGGAAGGAGAGTCAGTTTTCTCTAAGGGTTGACCAGGTTCTGGATGATGGGTACACTGAGACACAGATTACATAGATTTGGTAGGTACCAACAACACCAACAAAAAGGAGAGGAAATGGGTTCGGCAATGGAATATGATTTTATAATTTATATTGTCAAAAAGTTAACATACATGGGAAAAGTGAACAATAAGCCCCAGACAAACCTGAGGAATTATTGGCAATTGGTAGCAGCAGGGATAGGAAGAGTCAGGTTTCTTTAAAAAGGTGAAGCCAGTGCTAGCTTCGGCAGCACATATACTAAAATTGGAATGATATAGAGAAGACTAGCATGGCTCCTGCACAAGGATGACATGCAAAATCACGAAGCGTTCCATACTTTTTTTCAAAAAGACAAAAAAACATAAACAAAAAGTGTGAAGCCAGGCAGGTTGAACAGGCTCCAGGAAATGGATCCAGACTCTAGAGCATTTGGAGAACATAAATTGACTCAAGAAGTCTCTAAAAGAGATACTACCACCACCACCACTACTACTGGTACTA
Source organism: Rhizomys pruinosus (assembly GCA_009823505.1). Lineage (NCBI taxonomy): Eukaryota > Metazoa > Chordata > Mammalia > Rodentia > Spalacidae > Rhizomys > Rhizomys pruinosus. The sequence goes on along the minus strand of VZQC01005485.1, from coordinate 2,680,088 downwards.
CTACTACTACTACTACTACTACTACTACTAATAATAATAATAATAATAACAGGGTAAATGGATTTAGAGGGTAGTAAGGCGAGGTAAAGTCTGCAGATGATATCTGAATATTACCAAAGTACACAGTATGAAATTCTTCATGAATCAATAAAATATTTTTTGTTTTTCTTTCTTTAATTTTTATTTATTTTTTGTTATTATCCTTTTTTCATACAATGGTTCCCAGTCAAACCCACTCTCCCCATGCTCCAACCTCCCATCAGAACTTGTCCATTACAACATCTAAGCTAAGCCCTATGGAGTCAAGCTTTCGACCCCCTATGTCCTTCTGTGCAAATGCATCCACTGGACTGTAGTCAGCACATCTAGAAATCTTAGATAAGGTATTCTCCCTCACCTCCAGTAGTTCTCAGGCCAGGGTCAGCCCCTCACCCATTTCTTTGCTCCATCCTGAGACCTAGTCTAAGTTGGCATGGGTCCTGTACCTGATGTCAATATTACTACAAGTTCACATGTGAAAGCTTCCAGTAGTCTGTCAGCCTCTGCTTCCCCATGTTCATGCACCAGGCCTGACTCTTACAATCTTTCTGCCTCCTCTTCCACGATGATCCTTGAGGCATGGGTGGATGAGTTTTATTATAGGAGTCCTATCCACAGATGCACACTCTGGAAGCTCCCATTCTTTGAAGCTTGGCTAGTTGTGGCCTTTTGTTTGTATCAAACTCTATTATGTAAGGAAGCTTGACTGGGAGAGGACATAGAGTCTAGAGAAACACTATGGTGTCATATCTACAGACAAAGGAAATTTCTCATGATATGATAAATATGGAATCCTACATTTTCAAACAAGCATACCATGTGCCACTGTGGTGGTTTGAATGAGTGTCCCCCATAGACTTTAAGTACTCTGACATTTTGTCTCCAGTTGGTGGCACTGTTCTTGGAGGTCTTAGAAGGTGTGGCCGTGCTGGAGGAAGTATGTCATCAGGGGCAGGCTTAGTGAGTTTAACAAGCCTTGCAGTCTCCCTTTCTCTCTCTGCTTCTTGTGTTCATTGAGAGATGTGAACCTTGGCTTTTTGCTCCAGCTCCAGCTCCAGCTCCAGCTCCAGCCACCATGCCTCCAACCACAATGGACTCTGATTTCCTGGAACTGTCAATCATAAGCTCAAATAAACTCTTCTTTTTATAAGTTCCCTTGGTCATGGTAGTTTATCACAGCAACAGAAAAGTGACTAATACAGTTATTTGGTACCAGAGAGTGGGCTGTTGGCTGTGAAGAATCTGACCATGAGGGTGTTTGGAGAAATGTGGAAGACTTTGGAACTTTGGGCTAGAAAAGCTGTTGACTAATGTAAGCAGAGCTTAACGGGCCATTCTCGCAGAAGCCTGGAAGAAAACATTGCTGCAAAAAATGTAGTTCCTGAGGAAAATCAAGACTTAGGCAGCAACTGGGATATTTTGTCAAAAAGTCTGGCCACAGTGTGCCCACAGCCCAAATGCTTGCCTGATGCTAAGTTGAAAAGCAATGGACTAATGTGTTTTGCAGCAGATGTTTCAAGACAGCCTAATGTAGAAATGGTGCCATGGCTATTAATGGTGAATATTGTACAGATCTACAGTGAAGAAGAGCAGATGGGGCAGAAAGAAATGCAGAATGTACAGTTTTATCTGAAAAATGCACTAGGAAGATTAAAGGTGGGACCAAGGTATGTGAAGGAGAGGTTCCTTTTGATAAGAAGACTAGAGTGATTAAGGAGAGGCCTCCAGATTTATAAGTAAACAACAGAACAGTACCTTCAGGGCAAGACCACACCCTGCTAAGCTTCCAATTTTTGAAAGGAAAATACTGAAAGCGTTTTTTACTCCAAAAAGTCCAAGGCAGAGAAAATTTGCAAATGTGGTTAAAGTAGGAGAGAGTTCATCCCGAACTCGCAGCCAAACTCGGCAATTTCATTCACGTGGTGCTGGCTTTAGAGGCAAGAGTGAAGGGATTATCAGTTCTTCCTCCAAAGTTTCAGAGAGCCACAGAGGCCAGGCAGAGTGCATCAGGGGTGTCCCTGAATAAAGAAGGCCCTGATAGGCCATTTTGTGAAGCTGTGAATGTGAAGCCTGGTTGGCAGCGGAGACCCCAAGAAGACATTCCAGATTCCAGAGCTGTGAGATATTTGCCAAGGAGAGCTGCATACAGGGAGTGGTACCAACATAAGAAAGAGATATACATTGCAAGCAAAGCTCAAAGACCTGAGCCATCTAAACCCTTTGGAAGCGAAGTCCCAGAAGTTGCACATGGACCTACTGGACTTGGTGTTTGCCCTGCTGGGTTTTGGTCTTGTTTTGGTCCAATATTTCTTCACTATGCCTCTATTCCTCCCTTTTGGAATGGGAATGTGTATTCAATTCCACTGTATGTTGGGAGTATGCAAATTTCCTTTTGGTTTTACAGGAGCTCACAGTTAAGAGATTGGCCTGTGTCTCAGAAGAGATTTTGGACTATAGACTTTTGAATAGAATTGAGACTGGTAAAGACTATGAGGACTTTTAAGGTTGGACTAAATGCATTTTGCATTTTATATGGTCATGAGCCTATGGGGGCCAGGGAGTGGAATGTGGTGGTTTGAATTAGTGTCCCCCATAGGCTTTAAGTATTCTGACATTTTGTCTCCAGTTGGTGGCACTGTTCTTGGAGGTCTTAGCAGGTGTGGCCATTGGGGCCAGGCTTAGTGAGTTTAACAAGCCTCATGGTCTCCAGTCTCTCTCTCTACTTTCTGTGCTCATTGAGAGATGTGAACCTCGGCTTTCTGCTCCAGCTCCAGCTGCCATGCCTCCCACCACAATGGAATCTGATTCCCTGGAAGTGTCAATCATAAGCTCAAATAAACTCTTCCTTTTATAAGTTCCCTTGGTCATTGTGGTTTATCACAGCAACAGAAAAGTGACTAATACAGCCACTAATCAAAGAAACTACACTTTGCAGCAGATGGAGGCTACTGCAGAATCCCACAACTTATCACAAACAGAAGGTATACATCTGATAGATGTTCACTCTTAAGAGAGACATGGACAGTTGGACCTCTACAGGCTGAATGATGGGCAGAGAGAAAACGAGTGCATCCCTCAATTCAATAGACTATTTTAAAATAGAAGACACAATGTTGGGTGGGTACTGGGTAGAGTTGAGTTGATTTGGAGGAGGTGGTGAATGTGGACACATATATTGTATGATAGTCTTCAAGAATTAAAAATATGTTAAAAATTAAGAAAAAGTATTATTTCAGAGCAGAAAAGTATAAAAACAACATACACACACACACACACATGCACACACACACAAAAAAACAAAAAACCCAAAGAATGAATAACAAAAAGAAAAAAAAAAAAAAGGAATAAAATCCAACATCAAAATCTGTACTAGGAACCTATCACTTTCAAGTTAGACTGGGTATCATATCAATTGCTCTAGCTACTAAGACAAACAAAATTGAGGTTCTTCTACAACCCCAAGTAGAGCTATAGTATGACCATATATCACAACTCCTGAGTCTGAACTGAAGAATTCAAAGTCAACATTCAATAGGTATTCCTGCCCCCTTCACATATATGTTTCTTATATTACCATCTACAACAGCCAAGTTACCAAATCAGCTTAAATGGTGAAGACAATGTGGTATGTGTAGTTGGATCTACTATTTCCTTGGTCTGCCTGTTTTAGTGTCATTTTCTTTAAAATTATTAAAATTATTTTTATGAGCTCATCAGTGGGCTCACATGTTATATTTTGCCTATAGATGTTAGAACACAATCTTCAGAGGTTGGTTTTCTCCTTGCATTCCAAGTCAAGGGATTGAACTCAGATTGTCAGGCCTGGTAGTAAGTGTCTTTACTTGCTGAGTTATCTAGTAAGTTTATGTTATTTTTTCTTTAATGCTTGTGAAACATAATTTGAAGCCAAGTATTCTCATACCTTTAGGATTGCACATTGTGATAGTGATTGCTTTTTGCTTTTTTTTTTTTCTGTTTTTTTTTTTTTTCTCCACAATACTAATTTTACTGATTCATGAGTGTGAGAGTTCTCTCCAGCAGAAAACTTTAGGTCTGAGCAATATTTTCCACAAAGTAGTGGGATACAAAATGAGCATATAAAACTTAGTAGCAGTGGGGCTGGAGAGATGGCCTAGCGGTTAAGAGTGCTGACTGCTCTTGAGGAGGACCCGGGTTCAATTCCCAGCACTCAAATGACAGCTGAGAACCGTCTTTGACTCCAGTTCCAGAGAATCCAATGCCCTCTTCTGACCTCCGCAGCAATGTACAACATGGGTGCACAGACCTACATGCAGACAGTACATTCAGACACATAAAAGAAACAAATAAAATAAAAAAAAAACTTAGTAGCATTTAAGTAAACCAATAACAAATTTAAGGAGAAAATTTCATCCAAGAATAAAGAAAAACAAACAAAAAAACCCCTTAAGAATAAAATTATTCAAGGAGGTGAAAGACATGTACAATGAAAACTTGACATGGAAATTGAGGGTGATACTCAAGGCTGGAAATCCTTCCTATGCTCCTGGCTTGGCATAATTAATATTATGAATTTAAAAGTCTTTGGCAGTTACACTGTGAAAAATAGCAAGAACATATTTGAAGATTAAGGAAGGGATGTAGTCTCAGGAACATAATGAATAGAAGATTCAATGGTGTAGACATATACTTCAGAATAAAAGTATGAATATGTGAAAGTGCTAAGAATTATCAGGATCTGAGGTTCCTTATCTGAAAGCAGCTAATGGTATCATTAATAAATGATAGAGTATGAGCACTTATTTTGTGGTTTATTGAATGTATTACTTGATTCCTATAAGAAACCTACAAATTATTCCTTTTGGCTGTGATTATTACATTTCCACATCACAGGTTTATAAAGAGAAATAGAAAGAAAAAAAAATCAGCCTGAGAGATAGATCACTAACCAAAAGCATGTACTGCTCTTTCAGAAGACCTGGATTTGTCTCCCACAGGTGGCTCACAGTTTCCTGTAACTGTAGCTCCAGGGATCTGACACACTCATCCTTTTCAATACTTGCATTCCTGTTCACGTAAACACACAAACACATAGTCAAATTTTTAGAATCTTACAAACTGCAAAAAAGAACAAATTTAATTTCAGGAAAGGCAAGTAAGAAAGATTTTAGTGGTCAAGCCAAGACTATAAGTTTTCATCTCTAAGTAATTCTCTTTTCATGTAGAATTCATGAGAACAATGTCTCTTACTTTTGACTCCTTTGATCAACAGTCATATTAGTTATTTAAAAATATCGGGAAATATGTTTGAATATATTAATAAATATCCACATTTTACGTTTTATAAAGCAATAAAGGAACACAATGGAGGTAGAATGAGAAAATAGAAAACTACTATTTTGGGTCTAAATGTCTGCATATGAATCTTAATTGTGGTAAGAAGTCATTTACCAGGTATTCATTAAGAAGAAAATCCTGTCTTATCTGTGCTAAATAATACAAAGCTGTGAAGTCTTAAAAACAATATTCTTGTTTTATACAAGCCCCTATTTTGCTTCCAGATTAGTTAAAGGTGCTTGTTAATCTCTTTCCTTAGTTCAACATAGCAAAGCTGTGGCCATCATGCATTAGCATATTCTATGATCATCAGGCAACTAATAGCTGGTTATTAAACTTAAGTTATTTAAAAAGACTCAAAACATTAATTATGGGGCTGGAGAGATAGCCTAGCGGTTAAGAGCACCGATGCTCTTGCAGAGGACCCGGGTTCAATCCCCAGCACCCACATGGCGGCTAAGAACCGTCTGTAACTCCAACTCCAGGAGAACTCCAGTTCCAGGGGAGTCCGAGACCCTCTTCTGACCTCCGCGGCATTGCACGACACGGGTGCACAGACCTGCATGCAGACAATACATTCATACACATATGAAAATAAATAATAAAAAA